>PTEX01000174.1:1007463-1021779 GCA_003342815.1 Eudromia elegans
GCGGCGAGACGGGGCTGCCCGGGGCGGGGGGGGGCTCGGGAGCGGGGGGTCCCCGCCTTGTCCCCCGGGGCCGTTTCCCGAGTGGACGCGGGCGGCTGATGCCGCCGGAATCCCCGGCCATGTCCCTGCAGCGCCTGGGACTCGTGTCCTTGGAGCGCACGGGGTTCGTGTCTGTGCAGTGCACGGCGTTCATGTTCGTGCAGCGCCCGGGACTCGTGTCCATGCAGCACCCGGGACTCGTCCCCTTGCAGGGCACAGGACCCGTCCTCTTGCAGGGCACAGGACCCGTGTCCCTGCGGCGCCGCAGCTCTTCACGCGGGTTACTCCTGACTGACTCCTGGTCTTGGCCGGGGTCCCTGTTTAGCCCAGGGTTGGCTCCAGGCTGTTAACCCTTGGTGGCAGAGACCCTTCTGCAAGACCCTGCGGCACAGAAACGCCTCCCGRGATTTGAGAGAACGGCGGGAGGGGAGTGAACCCAAAGAGCACCAGGGGAGAGCAGGGAAGCCCATGAGCACCAATCCCCACCACACAGCCCCTTGGGGTGAGAGCTCGTGGATGAGCATCAGTCCCCGCCACGCAGCCCGTGGGCCGGCACATCACCCTCACCGGGTGCCCGGCCAGCAGGACTTGGTGGCAGAAGCCCCAGCTTTGGCTTCCAGGCGCTTCCCGCCCGCCTCAGCCCGGCGCATTCGACCCTGTGCCTGTGCCCTGCCCCTTGCAGTCCCGGGTTTAGCTTTTCATTTAGGTTCTGCTTGGTAAATTACAGGTACTGTTCTGCTGCTTACGAAGCATTAACCTAATTACAGTAATTATGGCAAATGATGCAACGCCCGTAAACATGTAATTAGCATGCGGGGACAATGCCGAGCAAGGCGATGACACCACGTGGCGATGCAGAACGCCGCCGCTCCCGCTCGTGTGCGGCGACAGCGCTTCGAAGCTCAATGCCTCGATTATTGCCTCCCGAGGAGGTTTTGTTGACGGTGCCACTTCCTTCCACGCCGCTCTCGAGCAACGCCCGCGACGCCCCCGCCGCGTTGCCCGGCCGGGTCTGCGTGCGCAGCCCTCCGCACGGCCCCGAGTCACCGTGTCTGATGTACTCGGTCATATTCTCACTCGCTGCTTCTGATAAAGCAAACACACACCCRGCAGCCCCTCCTGTTTACACTTTGGGACCTTGGAAAGTGCTTGAAAACTGGGAGTTTGTAGGACGCTGGAAGAGCGCRCGCAGTCTGCAGCGCTCCCCACCGCTGCCTTCCCTTCTTGTGGAGCAGCAAGGGCAGCCGCRCTCAGCTTGGGCGCCGCGGGCAGGAGCAGCAGCTTCGGCAGCCCCCTCCCGTCCCTGCCCGAGCGATCTGGCACAGCTCTGCACCAGCCCCGCGCGGGAGGGTCTCACAGCGAGCAGTGCCCAGGGCACTGAGCCCTCCCGGAGCACAAGCAGAGCGGGGCAGGAGCCGCTTTGTGAGGGGCAGGAGGAGACGGGGCAGGAGGAGACAGAGCCGCTTCATGAGGGGCAGGAGGAGACGAGGCGGCAGGGGACGGAGCCGCTATATGAGGGGCAGGAGGAGATGGGGCAGGAGGAGATGGATGGGCCTAGGGGGCAGAAGGAGATGGAGCTGCTTCACGAGGGGCAGGAGGAGACGGGGCGGGAGGAGGCGGATGGGCCTGGGGGGCAGGCGGCGCCGGAGCTGAGCGGTGCAGGGGGCTGCTGCTCGGCTTATTTGCATCTCAATCCCCACAATGCTCTTCCGGCTACTCACAGCTACTCCATAGTAGTGCTCTTGGCTGGGATCTGGGAACACGCTCAAAGGGTGAGGCAGCTTTTGGATGCACTGAGCTGTTTTCTGTTTGAGCTGTGAAAAGCAAACATCTTTTCAAGAGAGCACACTCGGAACAGTAATTTTTTTTTTTTTTTTGCCTTTGCCATTCATAAAGGGGGAAACTGCACCAAAATCTGCGAGGAAAATATTGTATCACATCAAAAGGAAACATAAATCCCCCGCAAGGAAGGCCTCTCACTGCCCCCAAAGCAGAAGTCACTGAGTTGCTACCCCAGCCTAACGCTGCAGGGCTGCAGATAYGGGTTCTAGAAGGAGCCTCCCACCACACTCTGGCACTTGAACCCTGCTGAAGCTCCAGGGTCTCCTCAAGGACAGCTYGTGTCGGTGGGACCTACACGAACACTTGCCTCCCGGTCCATCCCGACTGCCTGCGCCACAGCCACATGCAGGAGGCAGAGGGATTTTACAGACTGCGAGAACAGGAGGCTGCATGACCCTCTCAGGGAGGAGGAGCAATTTGCTTCAGTAATCAAGTGTGCGGGTCTGGAGAAAACCAAACCAAGCAGTGACTAGAGATGGGCTGGAGCTCGGCTCTGGAGCTAACTTTTTCCCTCAAACCACAACTGGATTTAGATCTTAAGTACGAGGGAGAAATCTCTCCCGCCATGTCGGGATCCAAGCCGGAGCAGCGGGGCTTTGATGGGTTGGCGTTAGGCACATCCCAGGGGAACAGGCAGCGGCAACCGCCCTGAGGATCTCCTGCTGCCCCCCAAGGGATACGTCCAGCAGAGAAACTCCTCGCTGGGCACTGCCCGTGTTCTGCTTCCAATCCGTGTCCCCAGGCTTTGCAAGGCCAACCAGCTCCCTCCTCGCCTGGTTATTCTCCTCCTCCTCCTCGGCTGGGAGGCAGCAGCTCCGGCCCGGTGGTACCGGAGCAGCCTCTGCCAGTGCCCTGCGCCAGGAGCGCTGCCCTCGCTGGGAAGGGAAATCTGAGACTTTAGAGGAGGAGGAGGAGGGAGGAGAAGCGGGAAGGCAAAGCCGGAGCAGAACATGGCAAAGCCGGAGCAGAATGTGGCAAAGCAGGGCAGAGGGCTGCAAGCGAGCCCCAGAGATGACGAAAGCCAGCTAGCCCCAAAGAGCAGGATTAAATAAGCAGAACGTAGCAGAGATGTCCAGCAGTAAGCAGAATAAAAATAAGAAAGAAAGAAAGAAAACAGGTTCAGCAGCTGAATGCACAGCGGGACATTTTTGTGGGAAGARGAACTGCGTTTTTTAATCGTATGAAATTAGAATTAGTAATGAAAGTACACTCAGCCACCACTGCACCCTTCTGCTTATTGCTGCTCACCTCTATTAGTACTCACCTCAGTATCTCTGAGTGCAGCTCCTGTTACTCCTAAGTCACTGCTGTTCACACCTTGCTTTTCCTGTAATTTTTTTTCTTTTTAGARGAAAACTTTTTAAAATAGAAAATAACCAGCATTTAAAGGAAAAAGCAAGCAATAATTTTTTCCTTGAAAAARCCAGTGCCAACAGCATGCCTGAAACCAAGGAACAGAACAGTGTGATTTCACATGGAAAATCATCCGTGTGGATACAGCCCTTCTCAGGGCCTTAGAGTGAGCCGAGCAGCTCCGCACTGAGTGACTCCGGCCCCAATCCCGGCCCGGTTCTGCCTCCGGATCCTTGTGCTGGGATCCCGGGGGCTCCCTCACACCCGGAGCGACCGGTCGGCTGCAGGCTCACGAGTGATGCTCAGGTGTTTTCAGAGTCAAGTTGTCTGATGAAACCTCTGGGGAAAAAAAAGAAAAAAGTTATTTGGACAAGTTAGTAACAAAAGGGAACATACTAAAATAAATAAAGAAAGAAGCAAGGAGCAAGACAGGGCACAGGTAACTCAAGCCTTTGGGCAAGTGGCGGAGGGGAACGAGATGGGTGGCTCAGCCCCCCTGCATCCCCAGCTCCCCTTCTGCAAGTGCCAGAGGGAGAMCATGCTCGGGGCCACAGGGCTTTTRGATTAAGCAGCTCAGCTAATGAGGAGCAGTGCGGATCAGAGGCACCAGGCGCCGCGCACCCTCGGCCCAGCAGCCTCATGTAAAGTGAGCGCTGGAACCTGCTCCCTGGGGTTAAAGCGCAACCGCAGTCCTAGGATCCCAGGAGACTCCTTCGGATCCACGCGGTTTGGTTTTCACCAGGCCAAGGGTCACAAAATCACAGAAAAAAAAGTGGTTCCTGTGTTTCTCACCATTTCCCCCTTGCAAAGCCCTTCAGGCGTTACGCCCATGCAGACAGGAATTTGCGTTCTGCCCTCTGCACATCAGCCTGAAAAGCAACCAAGAGAATGGTGGTCAGACCCAAGCCGGCTATTGAGAGGATCAAAAAGGTAACACAAAGCACCAAAGATGCCTCAGAAACATAGATCATTTGCCATCCCAGGCACAACACCGCCTCAGGACCCAGGCACCCGGGCAGAAGATTTAGTGCCTAAGCCCAGAGACTCCTCTGGCTGCAGGAATTAACCCACACTTGCATGCCTGAGACTGGACACAGCAAAATCAGACAGACAACCTCTGAACAGGCCTCGGTATCTTGTTGTTTGGGGGACAGTCCTATGCATTTCATCTGCAAGAACCAGTGTTTTCTTTTCATTTCACAATAACCAAGGTATTTCAGATGTCTGCCAAAAAGTCCTCAGAACCCCAGCATTTAATCTGAGGACTTTTGAAAAGGAGCAGTTGTTTATTTCTGCCATGCAATGAACATTAATTTCCTGTTTGAGAAAACGTAATTTATGCCACTGTGAGGCTGATATTTATCTCTTGGCTGGCTTAGGGTTTTCATTTGCTCGGGTTCCTCCGGCCTGCCTGCACTCTGCAACCTGCGGGCTCAGCCCGCGCCCGGCAGAACAACGGGCGTCCAAAGCTCTCAGAAACACAAGGGAAGAATTTGATAGCGGAGGACAGAGGTCCAAATCCAGCTGCAGCCACTTCTMCTAACAAAAACAAAGCTAGAAAGAGTTTTTGTAGCAGCAATCTGAAAACAAGAGTATATTTTCCTTGCTGCTCCAAAACTTAGACAAAACTAAGGCCGCGCTACACTAAACAAATCCAGCCTTTGCCAGGATAAACAAACATTTGCAGCGTTGTTTCCTACATGCCTGTCATGAAATAAAGACACTGACGTGCATTTTAATGCGGCTCTCCTACAAATTGTGAAAAAAAAATAATTGTGCRCTGCGTATTCGTTGCTTGGCTACTGGTTGGGAAGTGAATATTTTCTGCAGCCTTGATGAACTAACAAGGTAAATAAGTCAACTTAATCATTTGCCACTTTCACACTTAACTCTGAACAGCTAGGCCTTTCAGAGCCTGGATCTGAGGGCAGGGATGGGTTTAGAGCAAGGACCAGCTCCTGTGAGCCAGAGGAGGCCCATGGAGTGGGTCTGTCTCTTCCCCYTCTCTCCTCTTGCTGAAGCAGGAACACTTTGCTCTAATGTACCCTGCACCCGCTAAGCGGTTTGGTGAGGAAGGTGATGGGAGGGCAGGCAGCTAAATAAATTGAAAATAGTAAACTATGAGGCAAGGTGAAGTGTAGATATTGGGGGTGAAGGTGAGGAAGAGAAGGATGGAGAGAGATCTGGGGTAGGACATTTGCAATGGAAATTGCAGTTATCTTGATGCACTTGGCTGGATCTCAGACAGCACCCAGGCTGAGACGCCGTTCGTGTGCGGAACTGCTCCTGGCAAAGACAAAACAACATGAGAGCTTGACGGTCCGATGCTCGTGCGGGCTGAAAGAGCTGCATTTGAAATGCCACAGGCACTGGCTTGGTGGGGCCAACTCCACCACGGCAAAGGAAGTAACTCTGGGTCCACATCGGTTTTACTCAGGTAAAATGGAAATTTCATTCTTCCAAGCACCTGGAAAGCTTATGGATGCAGAGGGCTGAGGAAGTATCAAGCTTTAAGGAAAAATCTGTTAAACAGAACAAATACTGCGTTATTTTAATTAATAAAATGAGTAATTACTCCTTTACCAAACAAGCTATGTTTGCCCAGTAAGGGACTCAAATGTTTATATACAGACTTTCTTGAGCTTTGTATGACAAACTTCTCCCCCGAATACACTGAAAGTTTCACTACAGAAAGGGCAGCAAAGGTTACCCAATTTTTACCAATTGCACGGGAATATTTGTTTCTTCTTAAATTCATTAACAGTCAAAAATTAAAACATCCATACATGTCCAATCTGTGAGCACAGCACTTGCATCAATGACATACTGGGAGGAACATTACCAACTGATTAGAGGCAGCTCTAGAAGGGAATGACCAGGGATTGTCCAAGTAATCCACAAATTCAGATATTATTGCATATTTGCTTAAGAGAAAACAACGGATCAGATCACAAAATGAGATTTGCTCTGCTCCATGAAGTAGGGTCCTTTGTGCTGCTTGTGGCTGTGTTTGCAGGGCAGATATGCTTGAAGGAAAGGATGAAAGGCCGTGTATCCTTTCATCACTTCAGCACTACCCAACAGCACRAATATCCCTCCAAAGGGTCTTGGGGCTGAGAAGAGACTATCTTTATTTTGCAGAATTTCCAGATGACAGGAATACATTTGCTGGAAGAGACTTTGATGGCTGTTGCTTCAGTTGGGAGACTGCTGTGTCTACAGTGACTTTATTAGGCCAGATTACATTCTCATTTAGGTGCCTACAAGTCTAGCCACAGAAATCGCCACTGATTCAGTAGGGGGGCGAGGACAAGGCAAACTATGTTCTCTATCAAGATGTCCACTCAGTTCTCTCCATGACCATCCAAGCTCCCTTTTAGTGCTTTTGGGAGATGTCTTTGGAGCAGCACTTAAACATTAACTTTGTAGTTTTCTATCTTAGTAATTTCAGACAGGAACACTTAAAACWCATAAAAACAGCACAGAGATACAACAATGTTTATGTATCTTCTTTCTCTGATAGGATTCTGSCTGAAAACTTGATCAAACTAATCTSAGGGCAAAAAGTCTAAGATAAGAGTTGAGAGGAAAGCAAAATCAACAGTAGGGAAGATTCCTTAGATATTCCCTAGATATTTGTGCTCCTACAAAGCACTGGAAGAACTCTCATATCTCAAACTTTCTCAGTCTTCTCAGCCTCATGCCRACTAGACTGGATTGGAACTTACAGAGGCCCAAATAATCTGAAAATTATTATGTCTTTCCATGTAGCGATTGATCTCATGCTAACTAACAAGTCCTCTAAGCAAAACTCTGGAGATGTCACTGATCACTTGGACCAGGTGCTTTTATATACATACATACATCCATACATACATATATACACACACGCGCACTTCTTTCAGATTGTGAGAAATGAGATTGCTTTCTTCTTTATTGGAATACTTGTCTGTTACAAGTTTACTGTCTTTATTTATTTATTTCACCCTAAAATGACAGCCTATTCTGAGGAAGGGGAAAAAAAAAGTAGAACAAACCAAGTGGCTGATTGGCTTTATATCTTTATTCTATTTCATTTCACACCTCCCTCACTTCACAGCACTACAACCTTTTTGAATTGCCCTCTGTGATATCCACTCCTTCACTGTTGACCATTACTCACTTATTCATTGCTTGTTGGATCAGCTGGGCACTCGCACAAWGAAGCCTTTGTGAGGCTTTCAGACAAGCTGCAAGTCACAATATTGAAGCAGCACAAGGGCTGTTTCCTCTGCTGGTATTCGCCTTACATCATATTTAGGAAGACAGCAACCTAAATACACAAAAAATTACACACAAAGCAATTATGACAATAATTCATAGAGCAGCTCTCATTTAACTGGCTGCACAATGCTCTTTTTTCCTTTAATTGCTGCTAAGAGTAGAATACCCAGAACTTTGAAGAGTTTTTGCAAGTTAGTCAACTGATAAACAGGAACTTGCTTCTTTGAATAGCGCACCAGAGCTCACATTTACTTAATGAATCATTAGATGATGGCTGGTAATACATAGTTAGCAGGGATCCTAGAACTCTCCCTCCATCCAGTTAATTGGCCCAAACAAAACGGAATGCYGTTTCCTAACTAATAAGCACTGACAATAATGTAGAGCAACTGCGGGGCTGGTGGGAAGATGGAGGAATGCACATGCCAGGGTTCGGCAACAGCCCGAAATGTCAGAGTTCAAGTTTCCACGCACAATAACCACACCAGCCCAGGACTCGTTGGCCAAGAAYCCAAGAGGGGACGCTAGCAAATACTTCACGCAGGTGGAGGCTTTAAAACAAGATGAAACCTCTCACAGGTCTGTGTAGATACCCCAGTATTTAAACGGCTCCAGGATCTGTTTCTGTTCACATTAAAAAGTCTCCGTTAATGAAAATTGCTGAGTTTTCCAGACCAGCTCCACAGTGAAGGCCATGGATGGAGGCAGCTGAGCGCCTTGRCATCACTGAGCTCCATCTCCATAGGCAGAGGGCTGGACACACCACAGGAAGCAACTTAAGCATAACGTTATTTTTAGTGTATTTCGCTAGAAATCAAAATGAGGATCTTGGCTTCTCTGATGATAAAACTGAATCTCTCTTGCTGTAGAAAAAAAAAAGAAAAAAAGTACTTTATTTGGAAAAGGAAAGTTTAGATGAAGTTGAGTAGCTGGATTGATTATGGGAAGAATAAGAGTATTCAGCAGAAGTGGGTGAGCAAGGGGTTTGTCTCAGAGAGGGAGAAGCAAAGCCTTTTGTGTGTGGTGGTTTATTGCAGGCTCTAATGGCATCAGGATGATGTTACCAGGGAGCTTCCACACAATGAAATAATTTACTGTCATCTCTTATATCCTGCTAGCACAGTGACGTAGTCTCTGCRCACTTAGCCCTGAAACCATTTTGATGGGCAACTTTCATTCTCTCTCAGGGTATGCCCTGTAAGCCACCATAACGTTACCAAAAAAACCAGAAAAACAACTTGTAATGAAAGTTACTCCCATGGAATTAGGGTGAATTGATAATGTCTCCCTTTCTTCMCACCTCGAGGCTGGCAGATCCCCCCGCCTTGGACCAGGGCTTCTTCCCAGCCTGCTGGGAGCGCGGGCCAGCCGCAGGGCTGCGCGGTGCAGGTAGCCTGGGTGCTCCCCACTGCTCCAGCTCAAGGGACGACTCGAGACACGTCCCCGACACCAGCCTGCACCGAGGGACCATCAGGGCTGGGCCGCCCTCCCTGCCACCACTCAGGAGCCACCACCAGCTTTGGGTAAGGCAGGAACTGGCCACCACACAGATCATCTGCACAGCTTGATGGCCACTTGGATTCAGAAAAGAAAGTGCACAAAAATGGAAAAACAGCTTTTCACCAAAASGGAACAGTTTCCTGTCTGTTCTGCTCACATCTGGTCAGTTTTCTGACAAGAAAAACATCTTTAAAGCCCTTTTACAAGACTGAGCCAATACAGCTGTGAGGGAGTAAGCAGCTCACGATACCAGGCTTTGTATTACCAAGCACAACTATTAACTTAAGCTATAAAATCTGTGTTACAGAAGATGCATGAACCTGAAAAACTTTTGACTTTCACAGCCTAGGATGAGTCAGAAAAACTGCCATTAACAGTTACTCTTTGCTTGAAAATGGAACAAAATGGACATGAAATCAGTCACAATAAATCTCACTTTCCAAAGCAGATTGGTACTTTAAGAATGATAAAAATGATATGGCTTCATAGGGTAGCAGAAAGATTTAAAGACCCTATTAAATCCTTCTCTCCCCCCGACACACACATTCACTCAGTGAAGATGTATTAAGTAAATGTTGCCTTCTTTTCTAGGGCCAGACAATTTTTGCAGTCTTCTCTTCAGAGGCCTTTGGTTAATCCATCACTCAGAAGGTTATTCACATCCCTTCCTGACTGCACGTCGTACAAAGACGCGCACCCAACACTCTGTCTTGTGGATCTCTGTATATTATACACGTCCCAGTTCCTGTTGTGTATACATTCCTTTGTATGGATATGATTTATTTCTTTAAGCACTTTCTCATTTTAAAATGTCAGATGCTTCCTGTACATGTATACAAAGACATTTAACTTCCCAAAGGTAYTGAAGTTCAGCAAAATTCTTACTGCAGACAGTACAAATTTACCAATGAATCTCCAGGAGATATTCGATTCCATCTACTTCCTTCAGTTCTTCAGCACAGTTTTATTTTAGGATCACTTCATGCATCAGTCAGTAAGATTAAACAGAGCTTGGGGTTTGAAAACCAGAGAACCCAAACTGAACTTGCCRGAGGTTTACTCTTCTTCAAGTAGAAGCTTTGATTCTCAAGGGTTATCACTCGCAGTGCACAGGAACTCGTCAAGATTAGGCAAACAGGATTTCAAGGCTAACTTTTATCTATTTCCACTATCTGAACCTTGCTATCTTTGGTAAATGACATTTTCTTTCTCCGAATAATTCACTTATAAAGCTTTTGGGGTAAGTACGGAAAATACCATTATTACTTTACTGGGTTTCAGATTGGTTACTTAATAACAAAACCAAACTGTATTAACTCAGGTCATTTTACCATCATCAGCTGGCTATCACTAACCTCTCTAGAATGACAGATTTCACCAGCTAAAAATAAAAACCTTTCATTTATTGCATTTAAAAAAAAAAAAAAAGTTTTGGAACATTCCTTTCAGAAGAGATTGCCAAACTACTATAAAAGGGTAAACCTGCCTAACAGTGATCAATTATTGAAGTTGTGGACACAGAAGAAAAACCCAACTGTGCTGGTCTTGTTCAATTCTGTCACAGACCTAAGCCCCTGCCCTGCCCCTGGGCCTTATCTCCTGCCTGTGAGGAGTTAAAGCGACTTAAAAATGCCATAAAACGCACTAAGCAGAAAAGGACCCTCAGCTGCCTGGGCCACAGCAGCTAAGGGAAAGCTCACACAGAGCAGGGGAAACCTGCACAAAGCTTCAGCAGGGCCAGGCAGGTCAATGAGAGGGATGAAGAGGAAGGGTGCAGGGGCAGGGAGGAGCACGGGCAGGTCAGCGGGAGGTGCACAGAGGTGTGGACCAGTTCTGAAATGAGCGGGACCTTTCGAGTTCCCCCACARCAGTGTCTGAGCCGCTGCTCCTGCTACCAAGAGTATTTACGACGTTTGCCAACTCATACAAACAACCACAGCCGTCTTCAGCTTGACTCATTTGAAAAACAGAAACATGCAACAGCAATATCCTTTGTAACGACAGCTAATGCTGCAAAGAGATAAACACGCCAAATAACAGGTCTCCTCTAAAAGCGGCAGTATTTTCAGGGAGGTCATTCCAATGCAATATGCCTAARTTATAAGGCATTTTCTTTAGAGCAATTAGCCCAGCACTTCCAGCCTAGCATTTGAAGTCCTGAGTACACAGGGAAATTAACCCAAATAGCTCTCCCCTCTGAGTCCCCACTAGTAATAAAGGCTCTGAAGGCCAAAACAAGGCATTAGCAACACTTGTGCAACTCTCTTAATGCAGTGTCCACATGTAACTAATTGGAAACCAGTAAACAATTCTGGTATTGAAGCACAAAGCAGATAATCTCACTCATGCTACTTCAGTSATTTTCTTCTCATGCAGCTGACTGGAATAAAACTGCTAAAATACTGTTTCCCTCATGCAGAAAAAGATCTAGGGGATATAATAGATCACAAGCTGATTAGGAGTCAACAGTGTCAAGCCATTGTGAAAAAGGCAAACAGTGCACTAAGCTGTGCAAACAGGAGGCCGGCTCGCGAGGCACGTGAAGCAGCCCTGGCGCTGGGCTCAGCATCGGAGCGGGACGTCGTCGTCCTCCGCGGGAGACGTGAAGTAACCCCAGAGTCCAGAAGACAGCAGCGAGGACAAACATCACCGAGGAGGGAAGGCTGCGCGAGCTGGATGCTCTCGGGCTGAGCTACAGAGCACGGGGCAACGCAGAGGCTTTCAAACGTAGAACGGGTGGCTGGGGAGAGGAAGGGAGCAGCTTGTTCGCTTTGTGCCTGCAGCAGCAGATTGGGATGGAGATCACAGGCCCTGGCAGGCAAAGAAGGGGTTAAAAGAGGCATTAGCAAGAAAGCAGCTGAGAGGCTGCACAGCTGCAGGGGATAAAAACCCTCAGGAGAGGGTTAGCAGAGACCCCCTTAAGGAAGAGGTTGGCTGAGCCTCTTGTGGGAGAGGTTGAGGTTTAAGGATGGTGGGCTGTGTCCTATGCTGGTGGAGTTGGTTTAAGAGATCAGTGAACATCTCTTCTGCAAGTGAATGTCCCTCCTTCATGGTCATTTGCTGTGGCTGTTACTGAAATGGTGATTCCTTTTAGGCCTTCAGAAAGGCAGGGTAGGATTCTACAGYTTTGCTGTTTTTAAAAGGCCCTGCAGGGCACTTCACAGGTCTGGTCCAAAGTGCGGTGGGAGAGCTGAGGGGAAGGAGGATAATCCCCGGCTAAGGAAAGCTGTATAACTAGTGGCAAAGGGCTTCAACAGTGGAACTGCACTACAGGAGCTCACGGACCTTGGTCTGCGACAGCAGAGATGTAGCAAGAAACTTCCTACAAAAGGGAAGAACTAGTCAACAGGCACAATAGCTCTTAAACGGGGAGGAAAGAGGTGTCAGGGCYTTCTTGCTACCAGTGATAGGTAAAGGTACCAGCTCACCAAAGCTGAGGGGGTTGAAAACACAGCAAGAAAMTCCTAGGTTAGGAAATTGTGGGTTTTTGTTGTTTGTTTTTTGGTTTTGTTTTCCTAGGGGTAAAGGTAGCGAGGTATGGGAATAAGTAATCTGTGGATGTCACAAAGCCTCTGCTATTAGCGGAAGGCCTTCAAAAGTAGTCTAGGAAGCACGTAAGCACTTGTCAGCAATGTCAACGTGACGCTGGTCCTGCCTCGGGACAGCTAGACGGGCTTTGAAAATCCCACTTTGCCCTCYGATACCACAGAATATTGCATTTATTTTCCCACCACTCCGCTGTGTCTGGAAATATCATCACCGAAGCTTATAAATTCAGAGATAGGTCTTAAAAAGAATCTTAAAGAAATGTTAAAAGAGAACTTGATACTTGCTTATTCTGTCTTTCCAATAAATTTAAGTGTCTTGCATCCATCCATAACACCAAAAAATATATGTTGACAAGGGCACTTTTTACCCCCTCCAGTTACCACTTTACCCTTTCAGAAAGCTGATTAAATCCAAGACTACTYGGTCTAAGTGAGCCTAATTCCTGCCCTAAGCAAGCAGCCCATTTTTACCTTTCTAAACCACCAGAGAAACCAAAGGAGAAGCCCCTCTGCGGCTCAGGAGGTCTATGGCATCTACACATCAACCAGCCTGTGCATTTCCAAAACATCAGAGTGGAGAACCAAGAAAGCAAAATAACTTTCTCAATGGTATGATTTTCCACTAAGACCAGGAAACCTTCTATGTGGCAGCTAAAGCATCCCGCATTTGCACGCTTTAAGTGCGCAGTGCAGAAGTTCCAAAGAYAGTTTTATCAGGAATAAGAGCTGAAAAGCAGCGTGATGAGCCATGTCTTGGACTCTGTGGTGCTTTTAGCTCTAACAGCTGCTTTGTTTGCTCTGTTTCCTACCACTGCTAAAAGTCCTTAAAATAAAATAAAAAAAAAAAAACACCCAAGATCAAACCATTTTTTCTTGCTTCTAAATGAGTTTGTCATTACAGAATTACAAGACCTTTTTCTGTTCTGACCCACATGAAAGATGCATAAACACTGAAACAAAGGACTATATTTAAAATACCATCTAGTTGCCCAAGAACACAGGGATGCCTGCTAGGTCCTCAAAAGCCCGTATTTACAGACTCTCAAAGTGGAACGCAGAGGCCCAGTTGCACTGAAAATCCCACTAAATACTTATTTTGCGTGTTTGTGGACCTTTACAAGTCTGCCCAAAATTCCTCCAAATGAAAATTGCATTTTAATTAAATGYTTGTATTTCATTATCCTCCGTGGCCCAGTATGGAACAACTCGGGAGGCGTTTCTGGGGYGTTTGATGGGAAGGACGGGCGTTGTTGGCACGAGGCGGCCTTGGTCGGAGCAGGACTTTCATTCCGTGTGTGCATCAAGCAGAGCCCCTCTCTCTTCCCTGGATGAAGCTGTTCRGGGCCCTCCTTGCCACAAGGGATGTCCACGTTTACCCGTGCTGTTCACAGGGGGATCAAACACGGGCAGACRCGGAGGAGCCGTGGGGACCATTCCRAGGAGCTTCCCAGCGYGACTCGCTCCCCTCGCGGAGCCGTGGCTCTTTGGCCAGCAAACTTYTAAAGTTAATTCTGCTCTCTTTGGTCCACGGTTCACGTAGCTGGGTGGAAGGCCCCGCAGATAATAAGCACGGGATGATCCCGGGGTTCTGCTGAACAGAAACGGCTTTGTGTGAAACCCGATGAATCGTGAAGCGCTTGTTGCGCCAGGCCCGGCCCTGCGCGCTCCCTCGGCGCGAGGGGCCGCGGGGCCAGCGCTCACCKCGAGCACCGACTGCGGCGGCCCCCGGCACGAGGGCCCTTGTGTCGCCTGCCCGGGGACAGCGGCGGGG
>PTEX01000174.1:1021993-1076194 GCA_003342815.1 Eudromia elegans
GCGGGCCGGGGGGCGGCGGCGGGGCCCGGGCGCGGGGGGAACCGGCTGCTCACGGAGCCCCCCGCGAGCGGGCGGGATGGGAGCGGGCTCGTGCGCCCCGGGCCGCGTGACGGAGCCCTCGGCGGGCTCGCGGTGAGGGCTGGGCGGAGGAAGCGCCGCCCGGACACCGCGCGGCGGCTTCTGACGCTCCCGAACCGCCCGGCGGGGCGAAAACGCTCTGGGCGGTTGTTTTTGGTGCTCAGATGCGATGGAGGCGGTAGGAGCCAGCTCGGGGGGGATTTTATTGGAACTGGAAGCAGCATTTCGCTTAGGAGGTGTTTACTGCGTATCTCCCCTCAGAAGAGGAGAGATTTATTGGATACCAGACACTAAATATTTAGTCACACAGCTTTTATTTCGCCCCCCCTCCCCCCATTTCACCTCTTGTATCCTAGGCCTGGTGTGTTTTCCCCACCCCAGATTTCACCTCGTGTGTCCTGGCCCTGACCTGTTGTTTTTCAGTCGCCTGGTGGGGTGAGGAAAGGAGGATTTGGGGGTTGAGCGATGGGCTTGTGGAAGGCAGGGGGTGACTCCCTGTCCCCATCTAACTTTGTCTGCCTCTCTTGTACAGCAAACGAGTCTTCTCTCCAGTTTAACGATGGCAAAGTGACATTGATTGCTAAAAGCTCCCCAAATCACTYCGCATTTGCTTCTGGTCTCGTGCTAGGACTTGTTAGGTTCAGGGAAAGAAACACAGTTTCGTAGTGCTGAGATAGCTCCATCAATGAGCAGAGCTGAGAAAACAAAAAAACAAAAAAAGCCATCTCCTGGCTCATCACTTTGTACCTTAAATGTACAGGTAGATTCCTGTCTGTCTCTAGGCCATGGAAGTGCCTTCCTGTTGGGTTTTGCAAAAAAAAAAAAAAAAGCAGACAAACCTAATGGTGAGAATAGCTCAGTGTGGTTCAGGTGATGCTGTAAGGACAAAAATAGACTAACTGTTTGCAATTTATGCCTGTGTTTTGCCTCAAAATTCCTCTGAAAGGGCCTCGTGCATCTTTCCATAGCGCTCTGTTGCRGGAACAGTCGTCATGTGTGTGAAGAGCGGCTGCAAGGAGGCCTGGACTGGTCAGTGCAGGGAATGGCAGGTCGCAGTGGGCATAAACTGCAGTGAAAGGGCTTTGTAATGAGGAAAACTGTTTTCCAGGTCTCTCAGAATTCCTGCTTTTAGGGATTTCCTACGCAAGGATGGGGTCTCTGTCACGGGAGACTGGGATTTGTCAGGAATGACATAGCTGTAGTTAATCCTGTTTTAGCCCCAAAGTAATGGACAGGATCTATTAGCTGGACTTCTCTGATTTTTGATGAAATTTGTACTCTGAGTTCATTTCTCTTAAATGCACCGAGGCGATTGAAGCATTTTCATAGTTGTCAGAAGGGAACAGGCCAATTCACGGCCCTGCACAAAATACCCACTTCAGGGTAAGTGCCAGCTTCAGCTYTTAAACCAGGATACAAGTGTAGAAATGAATGGGGAAAAATGAAAGTTTTCCTCTGTGATGTTTACAACTTCCCTCTGGCCACAGGAAAAAAAAATATATTTGGTTATATTATATTGCATTGTATGATAGGTTATTGTGTAGAGTTCAGAGCACCTTAGCAGCACCAGATTGCTTCATCCATGCTGCTCTTGAAGTATGGTCTTTGCCATTTTGAGCCCAAAACAAAGAGAAAAGGCCTAGCTTAATACTGACTTTTTTTTTCCCACTTTTGGTCTCATTGTGGGGGAAAAAAAAGAGTTCTAGTTATTCAGTATTCAAGCTGGATCAAGCTACTTAGTAGTGGCAAAACCAATTTTTTTTTRTAAGGTTAGTTAATTTAAAAAGAAAAAAGTTATTTTTCTGGATCTACAAAATTGCAACATGTTAATATCACTATTGGAAGAACTGAAGAGCCCTTTTCTGTCTGAATAATTGTGCTATGTTGAGCTGCAGCAACATCCAAGGTCATCTTTTAATTGCTATCTATACATAAGGGACATTAAAATCCTGAGTAGATTAAATTTATTGATTGAGTTCTGCTGATTTTTGGACTCTCAAAGTGAGACAAAGCTCTGTAATATCATTTTTGTGTATATTGCTCTTGTGATTTTTTTTCATATTTGGTGTGATAATTTACTTTTTATGTCTCTGAAACAGACGCCAAGGTCTTGCTTTGCTTAAAATTTTTAAACTTTTCCTTCTGCTTTTAAATACCACTTTAGTCTGTTACAGCATCCTGCCAAAGTGAGGAGGTATGTTCATATTTAGACTGGTATAGTTTATTTATTCAGTGAAATGCTATTAAGTATCTCACTTGTTAAGTGTTGAACCCACGCATCGTATTCCGTAGCATCTCAAGCACAGACCCTCTGTAGTGTGTGCAAACTGTGTCTGCTCACTAGTGTATGTACTTGTATGGCCACATAGGTAATAAATCTTGAATAACCCCTTCCAGTGCTCTTTTAGTGTCTGTTTTCCAATTCTGGCATAGTCAGAATAGGAACTGAGTCTCTGTTTATTTAAACTAGGTGCTTAGGTTACATGGTAAGATAAGGAATTCGGGTTGTTTTCTGGGAACCTGTTGAAATGCCTTTAAAATGTATTTAATCATCTTCAATTTGTTGGAAAGCTTAAGTAGAAAATGAGACAAAAAGTATTTCAGTTTCAGCCAGAAGTAGAGAGGCTCAAGAGGTGATGGAATACTAGAAATAGGCCAGTAGTGTTTTTAAAAGGTGGTGTAAATGCTTTGTTAGCACTTTGGGTTCACTAGTCACTTGACTGCATGGAGGTCTACCCAACTCTATCGTGTAGAACTCAGAAAATCACACAGTTCAATAAAGAAGAAATACAAGCATATAATTCTAATGAAAATACCTCTGTTTTGCCTGCTTTTATCTTTAAGATCCATTTTCGTGAAAGTTTGTTCCAGAAGGCTTTCTTTTTTCTCCTGGATATTTTTAAACCCTAAGGAAGCAGAACCAGCACCTGGTAACATGCAGGTTTGTTTGGTTTCTCGTAGTCTGTCATCCTGCCGGTGCACAACGGTGAGTGCTGGTTAGATGAATGCCTGCGCTCGGTGTTGGAGCAAGATTTCAAAGGAACTCTGGAGCTGTCAGTTTTCAATGATGCCAGTCAGGTATGTTTCAGACCATATTTAAAACGTTATCCAGGTAAATACCGTCTCAGTTAAGAACTTTTATTTAGACTGTGTTTGGTTTAGTGTACAAGATAAAATAGCAGTTTCTATGTCATTGTTTTACCAGGACAGTTCAGCTGAAATCATTGAAAAATGGAAGGTCAAGTTGGAAGATGCTGGCATACCAGTAATCATAGGAAGTAATGATTCATCCCAGCCTGGAGGAGGTAGGTAGCTTAATAGTGTTAATAGTGTTTTCTTTTTGAGAGTTATGTTGTTACAGCAGGCATCTTTTTAYTTTAGGTTGAAAAATGTCCATGTAGCCATTTGTGTTGCAGTGGGAAAAAAGAAAATGAAACACACATAGGTTTTCACAGCTCCACATTAAAAATCCAATTTAGAATTTGGCCCTGTTGTTTTGGCTCTGTTCTATTTGTTTATACATAYAGGGAAGAAGAACTTGGCTTGACAGTTGTGCTCTACTCAGCAGAAGAATTTTGTTTGATTATAATATATACAATGTCGTTAATGCTTACAATCTTGTTGTGAGTTGCTGATATCTGATTTATCATCAGGAGATGAGATTTAAGGAAAAAAAGAAATCCAAGATTTTTTACATAGTCATGGACAAAGCGAATGAATATCACTTGCTATTGCAGAAAAAAGGAAATGAGTGACCCCAAAGGAAAAATAATATTAAAACACTTTTTTTTCCTTCCTAAATCCTGATTTTTAATCAGCTCAGCATTTCTTCCCTTACCCAAATTATGCTCCTGGGAATAAAGCCCACCATCATAAACAGCTTGATTGAATTAAAGGTCACAGATTTTTAAAATTTTATTAATGACTGTGGGAAAGGAAGATTTCAGCCATGTTGCAGGAAGTGAAGATTTTAGGCTTTTTATTGTTTTTATTGCAAAACTCCCTTTGTTTTAAAGAGGGTTAAATCTGTGATCCAAGCCAAATCTGAACTGGTGATGGAGTTTTGTAATTGACCAGTAAATAGCAGARTCCAACTGAACAACAAAATAGGCTGCTGTAGAATAGAAATGGTGGGATCTGAAAAAAATCTGTATTTTGAAAATCAAGCCTTGCTTTCCTTTTATAAGGTGTGGAAGGAAAACCAGTATTTAATTTTGTTAAAGAGACAGAAGCTTAACGCGAAACAGAACAAAAGCAAATTTTCAGTATCTCTTTTAAATCTTTTGTTCTGATCTGATGATCAAGAAGTTTTGATATGTGAGCTAAGACAAACTAAAAATAGTAGTTCACTAAAAATACTGCATTAGCACCTAATGTAAGTGGTAGGTCTGCAGATTCCTTAAAATCACATATTTTAATTCTCCCTTTGGAGATAATGAACAGATCTCAGTGGCAGTTTTYCTTTGGGTCATTTTGCTTGTTCTGTATTTCAGTCTTTTCGCTTCCTAAAATGTAAAATGGAAGTAAAAGTACATTGCTCTCTGAAGAAGCTCTTATCAAATAACGTTAAACATAGTTGGAAGGTCACATCTGTGTTCTACAGCAGAACAACCTCAGGACAAAGCAGGCACAACTGTGTGCTTACATTTTGTTTGTGAGATGTGTAAAAAATTCCTGTCATGGGTTTTATGACAATGAATAGACAGGTAGGAATTGCTGTGAAGCTGATTGCAAGTTTAAGTTTGTCAATATACCATTTATTGTTTATCAGAAAGTCAAAGATTAATACCAAGACATTATCATTTACAATACTTAGGAGAGTTGACTGGTATTTTTTTTGTTGTTGTTGTTATCTTAATCTCATCTATTTTCCATCTTTTATTAAATACTTTTCTATGTATTAAGTCTTGTTCCGGATATAGGATTGTATTGATAATGTCTGTAAATAATTTTTTAATTTGCAAGAGCACATAGGTGCAATGGCTTGAAAATAATTTATCATAATTCTATGAGGTCAGTTAAGGAAAAGTCTAGGAAAGTGAAACAAAGTTGAACAATTGAGGATTGCAATAAATAATTTGTGCTATTAAACAGTTATGTTGATTAATTATCATTTTAACATGTATTTGTCCATTTAGTATAGCTGAAACCTGAGAAGGTCATTAAAAATTGGGCAGGGGAGCTGAGCCTTGTTTAAAATAGTAGTATAAAATGTGTACTTTAAAAAATAAAAAGCTTATTCACGTGGAAGTCACTCCCAGGTCACCATTAAAACGAGGACATCTATTCTTCATGGTTGTTACATTTTAGGAGTGGGTTGCTTGAAATCCATAGTATTTGTTTGCTTTCAGTGATTTACTTTTATTATGTTAAGGACTAGTTACAACTGTAAGGAGTCTCCTTTAAAAAAAGATGCTTTAATACAGAAACAATGTAGTAGTCGGGCTTCACATCTTTGACTATTTACACAAGATTAGGATTTATTTCTGATTCTTTTCTAACATGTAAAAGAAAGAGGGGGGGCTGGAAAAAAGAAAGGGTCACTTGCTTAAAAAAAAGAGACCCTTTTTCTTTCCAAGAGTGAGGAATGTTAATATCTCAGTGAGGCTTAAGTTTTTACGGCTGTAACCATGGTAACAGGCTCTTTTCAGCAAGTAAGCAGGCCTTACAAAACCCAGAGAGCTGGCACAAACATTTGGTTTTCTTCAGTACAGTAATATTTAAGAAAACTTTTCATTCCTGCCAAACAGGATTCATTGTGTGGGAACAGATCTTTAATATCTGCTTTCTACAGGGAGTTACGTCTCTGTCTAATAATCTTTACAATATGTGTGTTTTCCTCTAAAACACTGCCTGTATAGGAAGAACATAATGAAGTTTTCTACTTTAATCTTAAAAAGAAGTATTTTCCAACTTTTTGTCATAAATATTTAATATTTCACACTTTTCTTTAAAATATTTTATTTGAAAATAAGATTCAAAATATTTCAGAAAGTATCTACAGTAATAGTTGCCTTTGAGTCCCTTTCACTTTTTTCCTTCATTATTGATTTCCTTAGACTTCATTATTTTATATTGAAGATTGTTGCAATGCTGGGGTATAACAATGATAGCATTGAAGTATAAATAGTCTGATTTGCAGTTGAGACTGATAGATCTGGAGATTAATATGACTGATGTTGGGCAAAGTGACTTCTCTTGCATCCTTTTTGCTCTTGCTTTAGTAGGAAGCTCTTCAATATTAGGGCTTTGCTTGTTTGGCATGTCCAGGCCTGCTACCTGGCATTAGTCATTTCCCTCTGCAACTGCCTGTGCCAGGATTCAGTCCTGCTTTTGTGCTTGCCAGTGGCTTTGCCAACTGCTTTCTGCTGCCAGTAGGAAGGAAAATGGGACTAACTTAATAAGTTAGTAATAGTGAGATTAGATATGCATACACTTATGGTATATATTGCACGATACTTTAACAAAGTTTGAGAAATGCTTGATGATGGAGAGGAAAAGTAAAGGTGACTGAAAGACGTCTACAAGATGAGAATTAAAAATTTCAAAATACAGAAGGAAGAGCCTGTATTATTACTCTTCTGTTGATAGTTGACATAATGTGCCTTTCAGTCACTAAGAAATGTGGTCAAAAGCCTTTTATTTTGCTTGGGAAGGTAAGCAAAATGACCAGGGAGCAGGAGCATTAAACAAAGTGACCTTTGAGTCTGCTTAAATTTGTTTCCTGAGCAAACTTAAACCTGTATGACACAGAGAGAATTTAAGCTTTAAGGTTAATACTATGTAAAATTATCCTACTTTTCATCATTGTGAAGGTTTTTGCTTTTGCCTTTGTATTTTTCCCATTTAAGAAAAGAGAAAATGCAGTGCTGCGTATCTTCACATCATGAGGTTTGCACTCAGAGAAATCTTTTGCTAAATTCTCTCATTTGGGTCTATTAATAGTTTAGACAAGGCTTAAATGACTCAAATACCACCAAGGAGAATTCATGTGAGGTTTTTCGGGATAGCACTGGATAATATGGTCTTCCTTTATAATGCTGCCTGTGAGAAGAGTGCGAAGAGCAGGCTTTTCTAGGGTCAACCACGTCTACATACAGGAATGATCCCAGATTGACAGGTTTAGGCTTGCCCCTTGCAGATGTGTTTCAGTGGTAGTCTAAGCTCGTCCCTTTGCTGGGTGCCACAGCCTGTGAAAACACAGATACCAGCAYTGCCATTTGACTGAATTTATACTTCAGGATGGTCTCCCAGAGAGGGTAGAAGCTGTTGTTAGAAATATGTCAGGTTTGTACGCTTCGTACATACATTATTCTCCTTTGGCTCCTCTCTGYGTTATATGAGCAATTATGTAATGTTGAATGTTCTCTAGCTTCCTGATGAGACACTGTTTCAAAATTACTTTGAATGACTCACAAAGTTCTTCTATTTGCATACTTTGTATTTAACAAGTAAAATGGAACAGAACCTTTTCTTATGTCCTTCAGAGAGCCTGGCCTCCAAACAAGTTGTCTAATGCTCTCTTGTCCTTCAGTTGTTTCTTTACAGTTTGTTCCAGTAAAGCCTAAGGCTCCAGCTAGACTTTTAATCTCTTGCTATGCAAAGTCCTGGACAAATATAAATTATTTCCTTGCTCTGATAATTTACCTTGTGAATCAGTGTTTGTGAAATAAATAGGAAGGACTGAGGACCCGGTATATGTTGTGTGTGCGTGTATATTTATATATTTATGCATTTCCGTATTTCAAACTAACAAAGGTAATGTGTTTATAAATTATGCATATAAAGTGTGCTTATTGAAGTTTACTTGTTATCTTGATGTGCTCAGTAGGTAAAACTTAATAGGAGTAGCTCCTGTAGTGTGTTTGCTCCTCTGTGGGGATCTCTACTGAGCTCCMTATAATATGATCTTTTATTTTCTTAACAGTTGGATTTGCAAAGAATCAAGCAGTAATGCAGAGCTCAGGAACCTATCTCTGTTTTCTGGATTCTGTAAGTTACTATTTTTTAACTCATTTTTGTCAATAAATTTCTTCTGTTGTTTTTAATGCAGTTTTTGGTTTGCCTTAAATTCTAGTTGTTTAAACATGTTTGGGTGTTAAGCACCTGCTGGATACTGTTTATAGCTTTATAGTTGTTCAACCTGTAGAAAACCTGGCAATTGATTCTTGGATCCTATTGGGTTCCACAAGCTGTGGTTAGCATAGTTGGACAAAGTTGGTTTTCAGATATTTTTAGGAATCTTCTTTTATCACTACAGGTAGATAGACAATATCCAAGTGCCAGTTTAATTCATCTGAGCAGTTCCATGAATTTGAGTCTCTTGTGAGATAGTGATGTTATCTACCTATGCAAGATGAGAAAAACTCAATATAGTCTTGTGAAAACTTATGATTTCCAAAGTCCATATGTTACGCTTGGACAGATGCCACCTTTGATGAGGTATTCTAGGCAGTATGTAGGATAGATTACATGTGTTTATTGACTGAAGTTAGTTGGGTTCGTATGTGTGTGAGTGAAAACTGAGCATATTGGTCTCTTGCCCCATGTGGCTTCATCTCTCTCAAAGCTGTGTAGAATAATATACCGAGGTAAATTTTGTATTAGTTGTAAATCGTTAACAATAAACTAGACAATTAAATGAGATTAATCACACTTTATAAGCATCTTTTAAAATTTCTTGATTTATTATTTAACATGCTTATACGGTATACACCTTCATGCTGCCATTTTTTTTTTTTCCTCTTTGCTCACTAAGGAACAAATATCAGGGCAACCATTTACCATCCCGAGGGAACTGGGTGAGGATTTTGGACTTCTTCCAGATTATCAGTAACATGAGTTTATATTTCTTGATATAATTAAGTCCTCATCAAAGTGATTTGGATGAGAATTTTATGAATTACAGTATGGATAAGTTTGGAAGAAGCTACCAAGAGTCCTTCTGCACATTCCTATTCCTACCACTGAGCTAGATGCTTCAAAACAGAAGTTGTTCTGAGCTATTAGATAGCTCAACTTGATATAAAAAAAAAGGCCTCTTACTATTACTGAAGATTAATATTATACTTTTTTTGCCGTGTCTCCTTGTAGTTTTTTTTACCATCTTTCCTTTCAATGTTGTTAGCTGAAAACAGATTGGAAGAAATGAAAGAGATGTGGAAGGTTCTGCACATCTGAAAATTGCTCAATATTTTAGCGTCAGTAACTGCTGTGTGAAAGCAGCTCAGATACAGATGTTGCCAGCTGCGTAACAGCTCTGCTTCTGCGTGCCACCTACTTTCCTCRTTCCAGTCACCAATGCAGCGTCAAGCTCTCTAGGAAGGAATGTTGATATCAGYCCTGTGGAATGTGCTGCAGAGCTGCCAGGGAGGGACCTTCGAGCGCAGCCTTCCTCTCAGGTTTGCTCTCGCAGGAGTGCCGGCTCAGGCACTCGTGTGCCCTTTGTGTAGGTGGAGAAATGCCCTGTTGCTCCCTTTGTGTTTATTCCAATACACATCTCTGGAAGTGTTGGCTCCAGAGAGCACTGCTTGGCTTGATGCTCCAGCTGGAGCCAAKCTGCTTGCATTATGTCTCTCAACACAGATAGATTTGTGAGGAAAACAATTTGGGAATAAATGTGGAAAAGAAAAAGATTGCAGAGCTCAGAGCTGCCACAATTCGATCAGCCTCATGTATAAAGTGGCAGCTGTTTGACTAATAGCTGGTGTGCATCTTTTTTGTTGTAGCTGTTGTTAACAGACTCCTCCCTGAAGCTACTGAGTCATTTTTCCCACCAACAAAACAAGCAGAAAATCCAAAGATCCTTAACGAATTGTTCATATTCAACATTTGTACTCTCAGAAAACCTTTGTCGTAACGACCATAGATCTCACTAATCTATGCAAATACACTTCAGTGTTACCTTTACTTCAAATTGCCTGCAGATGTGACTTTATTTACCARTTATGTTTTGTTATAATAATAGTTCATCCGTTCCCTGCCTGAAGTACCTCTTGCCCCATCACGTGTGCTTGGGCTGGTTTTAGTCTCGTGAAAGGCTCAAGCTGGCAAAGTATTACTCTACTTTTTAATATTAGTTCGAAGTTGTGGCACTCAGCTCTGTCACAGTGTCTCTGCTTGTTAATAGTTGAAAATGCTGTAGGGAAACAATTAAGTTTTATTCTTCAAATGTGAGGGCAGATCCTAGGAATCAGCAATTCCATGTTCAAATTGGCAGCTGCTGGCCTGGACTTTCCTGTTTATGAGATTTGCTTGCGTGACTTCAGTTGGAGAATATAAATTCTCAGTTACTGTCAAATTACGTATTTTTTTTCTTGAGTTTCAAGATCAAAAACACTTTAATGAGGGGGTGGTCTTTAAAGGTCCCAAATTTAGAATAAAGAATTTCTTGGACCTTAGCTAGCCACACTTGATAGGTGGTTTGGGATCTCCAGCCTTCAAGGTTGTTTTCAGTTACAAACATAGCTGCTTTTTTTACAGCTTCCATAACTTGCTGATGAATTTCTTGTTACCTACCACTGTAAATGACTCAATTCCTTCTAATAAATCAGAAATATATATAAATTATTGAAATATTTTTTCCTTTATTTCAAATTAACATCTACTTAGCAAGTAATGATCAGACTACCACACAGCTACACTCCCCTTCATTGCTTCTATTGCTCAAGCAGATATTTGGGATTGACAGTGAGGGATTTTCTCTGCTCTGTTTGTTGACTTTGCTGCTTAATGCTGTGCAAATTACTGGCTTCCATAGTCTATAGACACTCACACACTCATTTAATGTTTTTTTTTCTGAGATGATCTCCAGKGACCTCAGAAATGTTAGGTATGAAAAGACATGTACCTAGYTTTGATGAATACATGCACCAAGGTRGGRGTTGGCTTGAAAGTARAATAATAATAAAAAAAGTAAATCCCAGCGAGTTGAAAACAATGCTGATATAAAAGATTGCTTAGGAGGATTGTCAATTTTATATTCATGAAATGTAGTAGTCATCTGGGACAAAACACCAGTTTCACACATGGCCTTCATCGTGCAGTGCCCAAGAGAAGATAAAGGTGAACAATGAAGTGAGATTCTCAAAGTATTTTCTTTGCAGTCTCCTTCACCGATTTAATTTAGAATTAAATCAGAAGTGCAAGAAAGATGAATATGAGCATTTGATATCTTGAAAGACATTGGAGATGCCACATTGTGCCTCAGGGAGTCCAGCGTTCCTCTTGCTGTAGCCACAGGTGTCTAGAAGCTGCACTGCAAGAAGGTGCTGCTGCAGGGGAACCGTGAGCAGCGGAACACGCAGGAGTTCGTGCTGAGGCTGAGGCTGCCTGTTCAGGTAGCGGGGCTGCGGAGAGCCCTGTGGCATCGAGCCGTGAGCACTGGGCTGTGCCACGTTAGCTCAGCCTTGGGGTTGAATTCCTGCAGAACTTCAGTTATGTTGCTTTTNTTTTTTTTTTTTTTTCTATTTAACTGGTTTTGGGGCGTTTATTGCATTGTGTATTTATATTACCTGTAAACCCAGCTATTACCTGAGATTTTTCTTCTCTGCTCAGTTTGGTTAATGGGATCACGTGAAAAGAGATTTTCTTACAGATTATTTTAAATTTAGCTATCCTTCAGAAATACTTATTRAACGAAGGCACATATTTATCTAATGCGTATTTTAAATTTCTTGTCAGTCTTTTAGTGCTGGCTGGATAATCTCTCTTCATTCTGTCTCCCTTAAACCTGACAAGGGAYGACCTTTAGAGGCTTATATATTAACAAGGAAAATAGAACTCCAGTAGAAATTTATGTTTAATTTGGTTGTTAAAAGATTTTCTCTGGGTACTACTTCTCCTGCAACATTTTTTTTTGTAAGTATTGATTTAACAAATAATAGAATAAAATTTTCTGCTCATGAATACTGTTTTGGGCTCACCCCTCATAATATTTAATGCTGCCTTCTTTTTCACCTTCACTTAGTATATAGAACAGACTAAGTGTGCTCTACATATATTTTCCTTTTTGTGTTTTGGATTTCCTTTCAGATCTAGAAAAAAAAAATATATATCTAGATCTAGTTTTGCTAGGTGTGGTTTTCTTKTTTATTTTCCTGGAAAATTTTGAGGTTACATTCATCGTTTTAACCAAGGAAAAACATTTTATTGATTGTAGAAATAAAAATATAGCACCATAGTTATTGAATTCCCTATTGTAAATATGTTTTGGTAGCTAATTTGTGTTTCCATGAAGTSAGTTGGAAACAAAGTAATTGGATAAAATATGTGAGCATCTCTAGTTGTCTGCTTTATCTATACAGCCTGTTTAGGTGTCTTACTCCTAATATTGACCTATGAAATAGAGAAGTCTTTAAAGGGTTCTCACTCTGGTGCAATCTTCATACTTTACTCATTAGTCTTTAAACACTTACTGATATACAATGCAATAATATTAGTTAAGGATCTTTCTATATTAATATATTTTCTTCTCACTTAGCAGTTACCTGCATAATCATCATCAAAAAACATTTTCAAAATGTTAAAACTGAGCATTGCAGTTAGCTTTCTTTTATAGATGTCCAGAATGAGTCTGAAAAACTGGTAGGATGGAGTCACTCAAACAGGACTTCTGTTTGATCTTAAAAAATTGAAAAAGATTTCTTTTTAAACAAAGACAAAATGYCTTTGTTTAAGGTTGTTTTGAAAAAAAAGAATTTGTATTTTCATCTTTGTGGAAAGTGGCAGCTTTTCCAGCATTAGAAAAAGAAATGTATTGAAAAAATATATTTTGAAGTTCTTGCATTGGTATTGCCCCTTTGTGAAGTTAGCTAATACAGAATATTGATGATCTTGATGATAGCCCAGGACTCTAATCTGCAGTCTTGTTGGTTTTGCCAATAGCATGAAAATGACCTATTGATTTGTTAGGGGGAGCTTGACCTCTGCTGTCAAGTTGTCTCACTATAAAAATATAACATTAACTTGTTTGGTAAATGGTAAATGAATTTGGCCTGAAAGATTTATACCCTAATTTAACCTTTTGAAATCCTGTATATTTTAATCTTTGCAAATGTGTCATTTTTGTTAAATATATCTCTATTTTGCAGGATTGAGAACACTGAAAACTTTTAGTGCAAGACTAAATGTCCTCTACTAAAGGAGATAATAGTAACATTGTTATAAGCATTGGAATTTTTTGCTTTTTGATGGATTTTTTTTTCCCTTCTTGTTTTTAGAGGAGAACTTAGCAAGAGGAGATGTACTAAAAATGCTATGGAATTCTTTAAAGTAAACTAAGCATAGCTAGAACATGGCTTCTATAATTCATGTGATGATCAGATTTTAAAAAATTAACTGTGCACACAAAGAAAAATGATTATAGCTCTTCAGCAGTTAATAGTTCAGCTAAATGGCTTCTGTTGTATTTTTCAGACAGCTTTTTGATTTACCAAACAGTCTTGTCTAAATTTGATATTCTGTTCTTCTTGCAAGGTGKTTTTTTTTCCTGTGGGGAGTATTTTTTTTGAAGTGATGGGATAAGTGTTTTCCTGGGACATTTGCTTTATTCAGTACTTGTATTCATGGCCTTATTACCAAATTGGATTAGATGCTAAGCAATATTGTCATACTTTTGAAATAACTTTTATGTTCAGGGCTGTATTCTCCCTATGTTATAGAAGTTGAAAAATCAGAAGGCTTTTTTCACATTTGCCTTGAAAATCAGTAACATTTCTTATATTTTTTACAAAATATCTCCTAAGTGCTAAATACAGAAGAGTGCTTTTAGCAGTAGATCCCTTCTATCTTTTGTAAATTTGTGTGTGGTAAAGACCAGCTTTATTATTTCATTGCTTTATCTTTAACCTTGGAGAGTATTAATTAGTATTTGGATCTACTTCCAAAACTTTTTTCTTTCTCCTTTTATTTTTGATAAAAGAATAGTGTCACCCTCAAGGTTATTCAGCCCTATAAGCACTAAGTGCTTAAGCGCTGCCATTGATTTACCTGTTTTAATGTGAAAACATTCAATATTTATTATTTGGCTTTAGGTGGGTTATCTTTAGAATGATTTTAATGTGAAGAACTTTTTAAAGAATGGATGTGGAGCGGCAATTCTGGGCTCCTTTGAATTATGCTTGGCTGATAAGCTGGAACCATTCGTAAACACTCTGAGAGGAAATACGATGTACTAACTTTACCAACATATAAGAGAGACTGAATTGCTGCCATAAAAGTAAAGATATATGGGACTAAAATGGAAAAGAGTATGGAAGAAAATGTTGGGAGGCCACATTTGGGGAGAAAATTTGAGCTGAAATAGGATATTAACTCTATTGACTGCATGCTGAATATTTTCATGTTACAGAGTCTGTGCTTCCATTTTTATCACTTCTTTCACATATATCTGTTCTTTGTTTGTTTTTGTTTTGTGGCATGTTTTATCAGTAGAGCTTGAGACTGAGGGCTTTACATTGTCAGTGAAAAAAGGTACAGGCAGACAGCAAAGAACACCACTCCATATTTCCAGAATATACAGATGTCATGCTCAAAAGCGTGAGGTTAGTTCTTTATTTCTGTCAGTGCGGAGCAGGATGCATTGGACTTGTATTTATCAATGGTAATTACATAGTACAAGCTCATAAATCATTGGGAAATGAGACATTTACGTCTCCAGTAACAAGCAAACAGGAGTCTCGTGCTTTCGATCTCATTGCTGTTGAATCTTAACTGACTTGTGATTGACTTGAATTGTGAAAAATAGTAGAACTAGGTTTTGTGGTGGGCTTTGTAATCATGTCTTCAAGAATTACCTGAAAAAAACAGGTAACTTTGAAGTATGGATTTTTAATGAAGTCTTTGATCTTGAATGAAGTTCAAGAACTTAAAAGACCTTTAAGGAACTATAATATCTGCTAATGATTTTGATGATTAAAGTAATGTACAATAATAATACTGCCTTTCATCTCTCATTGTCTCTGCTATGGGGTGATGAAGAACAGCAGGGTCATTTAATCGGCTTTAACTTTACTCTAAATTTGTGGGCTCTCATGGAGCGTGATTGATTATCTGTGATCCCGTAGCAGATTATTCTGTAAGTTTATTTATCCATCTATATACACAAATGTTCACAGAACTTTTACTTGGTAAGTAAATTTGTGGGCTTTGAATGGAGATATTTCAGAGTATCCCGTATTGTTCATAAAAAGCAGGTTTTTGAATGAAGAACTTCTTGAGATGAGAATTTTATCATTTCTATCTGCTCTCTTGGCATGTAGCCCTTTTATTTGCATGCATATATACATGCACTTCTTGTTTTTTCTAAAGAAGGCACCGAAAGCTTCATTAAAGAAGATTTAGAGAAGTAGTTATTTAAGATTAAAATAAATTAATAACTACTTCTCTAAATGTTTTGAGATTGGAGCCGAATAGCAGACTAAAATACAAGTGTTTTTTAAAAACCGAGTCTTATTTTTAACTGCAGTCGCTCACAGGCCTATAAGTTAGGGGGTTTTTTTATTTTTTTTTTTTTCTCCCAGTGTGCAACTTCCATCCATTTGGAAGAAACCAAACAATGCTCACAGTGACTTTAATATTTGCTCCATTTGTATTTTTGACTAGAAGACAGTAAAATGATGTTAATTTAACAGCATATTCTAATGTGTGTCTGAGTACTGTACTGTGACCCTTTTTATGCTCAGTAACAGTATGCTATTTATTCCAGGATGATGTGATGATGCCACAGCGGGTCAGACTGCAGYACGAAGCTGCCATTCAGCATCCAAGCAGTGTGAGTACTTCTTTCTTGTGTCTATTTGTGTATTTTTCTTTTACAGAGTGCCAGATATATCTTTAAAAGGATATGAAAATTTCACACTAGGACTGATGGTGGTGGCAAAGCAAACCCAGTATATTCTTTTCCTTCATTTTTCAACCTTACATTGAATAGTAGCTTTGACTGAACTTCTGCTTATTATATGGTTAGCAAACCAGAGCCCATTTTGACTGTGACACTATTAAAAAAAAAATATGTATATATATATATATAGGTTTCTCTAGCATGTGTATCTTAAAGTAGAATGTCCTTTCTATGTAACCTAACCAAGTAATCTGAAAGACTACTTTAGAGTTGGTTGCAGCTATGGTTTTCCTGTGGTTAATATTTAAGAAGCTGTAAACAATAAGGAGTCTCTGTGTTGTTTTCATCCATACACTGTCCTATAGTTAAGCTGATGTTTCTCCTTATGACTGACTGCAAAGAAAATGTTAGGCTGAATGGCCTTTTTAATTCTTGTGGAATAAATTACCAAAAAATGCTTGGTGAGTTAATTGTTTTATGAACTATGTGATTTTGATGTTAAATGAATTCCACTATCCTTTGAAGAGAGTTCAGCCTATGTATCTGTTCTTGTAACCTGAAGATAAACAAGAATAATTTGTTAAAAAAATCATTTTATTTGTTAATGGTCTTGGCATAAATATTGCTTTATAAATTTGAAAATGGTTAGAAAGAAATAAGTTTCACAAGAGAAAAAGTCAGAGATAGGGAAGCAGCATGCGAGAGGTTTCTGGATGAGCTGACTTTATCTGTTACAAAGGTAACAGAGCTCTGGGAACAAAGCAGACAGTTTTAAGGTTATCACTCTCTGGGAGTTAAACCCCTTTGGAAGTTTTGCTCCTAAACACACATATGCCAAAATAGAGATTATTACAGTGGTTTCAGGTGAGGAATGTCTGCCAAGCAACCTGCTCTTGAGTGGTGGGGTGTGTATCTGCTCATCACTGCACCTGTATGAGCTCTCCTGTGAAATTACACTCCTTACCACTTAATTTATGAGATTATGGGTTTAGTAGTAGCTGAGTAGCAATTAGCTGAGTTCATGCTCTGAACATAATGAAGTGATACATGGAAAGTTGGTTTTGATCTGAAATGAATCAGTTAATGTAATTCCACAGTTAAATGCAGAAAAACCAGAGAGGCAAGTTTGTCCAGTAAGCTTGTTTGATGGAAACCAGTGTTAAGAGCTATTGTGTTTCTTGCTAGTTTGACTTCTCTATCTGTATACTAATATATTTTTTTAATTAGACTAATTACAGCTAAACAGTTTGTAGTCTATTTAGAAAACACTTCAACTCTGTTTTGTATATATTCTGTTCTACTGTAGTTCCTAACAACGTTAAATATGAGTTATTTAGCGGCAATCAAATAAATCATAATTAGTTCCTGCATAGACTGAAGGGATGCTTCGTGGTGTCTTCCAAGCAGCACAGGCTGCTTCCCGTGCCTGAAACTGCTTGGAAGTTGTGTTCTGTTTTGGGGGTCGGGGGGGGCCTTCACTCGCCCTCGTTGCTTCATGGAACAAATCTAGCAAAAGTCGGTTTGAGTTAGCATGAGGAGGAAGGGTTTCCACCTTCCGCTCTCTGACACGCGTCTGCTGGGGATCCTCCGTTTACAGAGGTGTCAGGGCTCCCAGAAAAGAGTAGGGAGGAAGGTACCACGACTCTCCTGTGACTGCTTTCAGGCACCTTCTCTATTTATTTATCTATTTATATCTGTTTATATTTGCAAGATTTTTTTTGMTCTTGCCTTAAGATAAAAGGATTTTCCTTCTCTGTGTTCTTGAGAACCCTAGGAAGGCAAGAATTTACTCGTGTTGACTTGTAGGCAACATGTTTTCCCGTCTTGCAGATACAGAAGGTGTTTGTGATGCTTGTGCATGCTTTATAGATAATGTAGCATTTTCCAGAATTTTAATTTGAAGGCTTGAAAGGAGAAATGGGAATATTTCTCAAAGATGTCATTCTGGCCACGAATGCACTGCCCAMTATTAGGGTGAACTGATGGTCTTAAGAGAAGGATTTCTCTTCTCAAAGTCATCCTGCCTTTCAACTAGCTGTTTTTGGAAGGTGACTGTAGAGGTTTGAGTAAACYTCAGTTTGGTAATCCAAGTTCGGGTACGGACTTTGTGCAGTGTGATGAACCAGGGTAGATGTAGAAAAAGCAGAAGCTGGAGAAATACTTATGGAGCAGTCAGCTCTTTTGTTCCTGAAATTCTCATTTGCAGACTTGAACTTTCCACTGGTTTGCAACTGCTGCTGATCTGGATTTAAAGTTTAATTTGGTCTTATGGTATTCTCATGTACATTTAAAACTTTGTTCTTAGTCCTAGTTGTGCCGAATGCTGCTGAGAGCAAGATTTGGAGACCAGCATTCCACTGAGGYGTCCCTGCATTCGGGCAGTGGAATTTGAACAGGGAAAATTCCTGCTGCAGCCTTCAGTCCCTTTTCCTCTGTTATGGACCACTTCACTATGCTTTTGAAGAGCAAGGACAAATTCTACCCTATTCTCTAAGCTATTCTTATGTATGAGTGTCTGTGTGACCCCGCAATATGACCATGCGCATAAATAGCATGTCTTTTCTGTTCTTAGATCTCACTCTTTTTTTCCTGCAGAATTACATAGAAAATAATTAAGCTCTTTCTCACTGTCTTCCACATCCTCCCCACAGCTGGAATGACAATTTGGGCAAGAAAAATAGMAAGCAGCCTTATTGTGTTTTGGTTTTGCTTGCTGAATAAGAGATGCAAATCTTTGCCAGTGTCAGAGAGAACACCTGTCTCGTTGCTGTGAAATTACTGCCCTCTCCCTCAAACACGTGCTAGAGTATTGAGGCACAGTATGCACAACGTGGTGCGTTACCATTTTCATTTCTTGAGTGAGAATTTCTGTTTTGTGTTTGTAAAGCAAATTTTTGGCTTGGGCTTGGGCCGAGAGTCGTAATTCCTAAGGCTGTTTGAACCCATGATAATTTCATTATCTGAATATTTTAACCAAMCAAATAAATTGTGCTTGAACATAGCTTAGACAGTTCATGTGACCTTAGAGCAGCACTCGGTGAACTGCGGCAGTGTGTGACACGCTGCTAGTTTGCAAACCTGTTCATCTTCTTCTGGGAAAGCTGTAAACAAATACTGACAAATACTGCACAATTAACAAATGAGTCAGACAAACGAACAAATAAAGGAGGTAGCTGAGCTTAATCCTTTCTTTAAGGCACCACTCGAGGCCACAGTGTTGTCTTCCCTGCCCCACTCCACGACCATCAGCACCCCCTCCGTGGGGGAGCTCACAAATAACTGATCTTTGAAAATGAAACAGTAGATGTGTATATTTTTTTTTTTTTTTAATTTAGTTTGGGCCCGCTCTAACTTGTACATTTCTTGATATTGAAAGTTGTATAGTAAAAGGTAAGTCTATTATTACTTTACCCAGTGACATTCTACTTGCCTGGACCTGTTGCATGTTTTTCTTATGTGCTACATATGGAAAAAGTTTTTCTTCTCCCCTGTTTTCTTTATCAACTACATATTTAAGGCCATCTAGTTAGAGGTGGTGACTGAATTTTTCTCTGCTACACAGGCCCTCATTTCACTCTCTCTTGTGCCTGAAATGAGCTGATTTCATTGCTTATGTCAGTTCTTTTGGCTTCTCCCTTACTTGTTTGAAACAATGTTTGAAACTGCAAGTAAAGTTTTCTAAGTAGCCATGGAAAGAAGATAGAATAAATTGAGGTCCTCTCTTGCAGGTGAAGTTTATATAAAAAACTTTAATGCTATATGAAGTAGATATTAGCATGAAACAGAACTTTTAGGATCAGTGTTCTGGTTATTTATGTGGCTGTCATGACAACCGCATATCTGATTCCTTTTCGGAATACCAAAAGGATGATGATGATTCAACTATTTTTATATCATCTAGAGGCAGGATTTTTATATGAGTTAGCCCATGAGATTAATCCAGTATTGTGGGAAAGGCTTAAAAAATATTGAACTTTGTTTAGTTCTGAATGCAGAAAGATTAATAGACCTTCTTAGATCATCTGTCAGCAAGCTCCATAGTTTAGGTCTAGCTCTTGCCTTTGGAGGGAGGGCTGTACTTTGAGGTAGTCTGGGCTGGTTTCCCTGTGCTGTCTTATATAGAAAGCAGCTCTTCAGGTTGGGCCTGCGCGGATTCTTGGTGCATGAGGAGGGCTGCATACGACTCGCGTGCTCCACACGAGCTGCACGGCTGCAGAGTTAACCTGCCCTCAACCTGAGCAGGGGCAGAGGCAGCCGGAGAGCTGGGCTTCCCTGGGTGGGCAGCCCCCCTCACAAATGTGATAACCTTCAAATGCAGTGTCGCTCCCTGAAACACTGGCCTCTGCAGCAGRAACTCCTCAGCCTTTGGCTGAGCAGCTGTGACACACCAAATTAATGGAGTTTTTTGTTCCTGTTTATTATCACGAGGTTGGAATAAAGGCAGGAGGTTGTTTTATCTGCCCTGTGCCAGGCCAAGTTGCTTCATGATGAAAGGGAGTATGGAAAGAAGAATGAAAATGGAAAGAAAAAATGAAGAGGGAGGCCCCCTTCTGCATTGGCAGCGACAGGAACAGTTTGGGAATATTGGCAGTCCTTGGTGTGTGGTGATTGCTCCACATACCAACAGCGTTTGGTCACCCCTGGAAAATCTTAAAGCCTTTTGTTTGCTGTATCTTCTTCTTAGTCTAGTGTTCGAGCAGTCCTGTAAATACAGATTACTTCTCAGACTGTATCCTGTGCCTCATCTTTGTTCTTTATCTTGGGAGTCAAAATGGTTATTACGCAGTCTGGTAATTGCCTTGCACTGAGACRTGGCTTTACTGGAGCTGTCCTCATAACAGGGTAGTCTCGTTTGTGTGGCTAGAGCTGACRAAACTGAGATCACGAGCGTCTTCTGCACCCAGGACTTGTTCTTAGCGTGGGCTTTTGTCACCCAGTGCTAACTGGAATCAAGAAACTTCAAAGCTTGTTTGGATTTTCATATAATCACACGTGCTGCTCTTTTCTAACTGGAAAACATGTAAAGATAACAGTTTATCGGCTGTTCACTGTTTTAGTGGAGTTACAAGTCTTAAGTAAACTTACTAAGAGCATTGGTGCCCTGAAGTCTAAATGTGTTGATAAAACTATTCGGTATATTTGGATCACACGATGACATGATACAGTGAAAAAAAGAAAGCTGTATTAGGGGTATGTAATTGAGGGGCGAAGGTGGGTGTTGCAGACAGGACCTTGCACTGTAGCTGTGCCTAGGACTCTGCCGAACCCCAGGTACTGTTTCCTCCCTTACAGCAATGCAGCTGAGCTGGGGCTTGCTGTGGCCCCAGCTGAGCTGGGGCTTGCTGTGAGGCGGTGGCCTCGGCAGCGCTCGTCTGCACCGCCTTAAAGAGGTGTCTCCAAGAGTGCTGTCTAGGCTGGGCTTTATTCCCAAAGGGTTACTAATTTTTCTCTTGATTTTTTAAAGTTTGACAGTGGTTTAGTCTAGTCTACAAGAGCAGGTAAGCAGTATTTTGTATGTAACTTTGCAGGTGAGATAAGGTGATGTGAAACTTTGCTAAACTGTCATTAAACATGATTACATAACACTGAGATACTACCTGGCTGTTCAGGGCGACAGAAAATTGTTGCCTTTCAAATGCCATCCTTGCTGTGGATGATAATTTTAGCGGTTATCGGTTATTTCTTCTACTGAGGTCCAGATATTACCTATCTCCCTTATACTGTTTCATCTTCCAGTTGTTGTGTATAGGTTAACACATTTTTCTTTAATAACTGTTTTTGTTTTGGACATGAACTTGATTAAAATCTTTATGGCATAGATCTTGGGTAATTTGTGTTTCTCCTTAATTAATTTGCATGAGCTGTCCTGCTTTTTCCCTTATTCAGCACAGTTGAGATGGATCAGAGTGTGTTGCCCAGGCATGTCCTGCTAAGCAGTGCTTATGGAATTAAACCTTAATATAAGCATTAATTCATGTAGTAGCTACTGGAGAGAAATGGATCGGATGCAGGCACGACTTGGAGGATAGGTGAATAGAGAAGGTGAAAYTTGTTTAATCCTATTAGTAGGAATTGGCCCCTGTAAATGGGTKAAGTAGATCTGAGGAGGTGCCCATCCATCCTCAGAGAACAGAGGGAGAGAAGTTAGAGATCATATTCTCAAGCTGATTACCCACAGTTGTTGATAATGCAAAACCTATTTATTGGTCTTCCAGAATAAAATCTGATAAGTGTTTGCAGTAACTACTGTCATCATTAGAACTTCAGCACTGCAAGTTCCTTTCCAGTACACTGCAGTCCACAAGCAATCCATTTGTCTTTAATGATTTCCATCAGCTGGTAGAAAATGTGGCCCTAAATTAAGTGTCCAAAAGAAATACTTTGTATATATATTTATATATATACACATATATATGTAATGTTACAAAACACTTATACCCATTTTATATAAAATATATATTTATATATGTAAAATACTTAAAAATATTTATATATATAAAGTGTGTGTGTGTATGATTGCAGCAAATTCTTACTAGAGCTTTTTTAAGATTACCTATAATATTTCAGTCACCAACATCTGGCATGAAAGGTGGTTGTGTAAAGGTTTTGCTCTCAACTGGTGGCAGAGTTGAGTAAGTGCAAAAGAAGAAGGAATGATTCCTCTTCTTTCTGTATACTAAAGAGTATAAAAATCTTCTCATTACTGCTGAGAGTATCATCTCTATAATGTTTTTTGTTTATTGGGCCTTTTCACATAAATCATTCAATACACTGGAATTCTGCTCTGTCTTTGCTTTTTATGAGGCAGCTTCCTTTAAGATTCCTTTTAATTTGGTATTCCTGAGAAACCACAGGGGATTTTCAAAGTCACAGTGTCAGTTTAAGTCTGTTCTACATTTAATCAAATATCCAAAATGAGAAACATCTCGCCTTACACCTCTTTGTAGTTAATATGTTTAATATGCCCTCCACATGCCAATAATGCCACCAAACGATTGCTTGGTAGTGCAGGTCAATATTCCCGAGTGTCTGATTGTCATTTAGATTTTCAGTGTGTTTTGTTTTTAAAAGCATGGGGTGATGTGCTAAATAACTGAAAATCAAGTTCCCTTGTCCTCGTGTCTTATAGCTCAAAACAACTGAGTCAAGCCTGTCAAAACAACTCATGTCTTAGTTGTTTTGCTGGGATCATTGGCTATTACTATCCCAAACATACCTTGAGGAGCTATAGACACAAGACAAATCAGTTTTCAGGTTTTAAAGTGACAGTGTGTCACATATTGCTCTTTTTGAGTGTTCTCACGCGAAGGAGTGTTTGTACAAACATCTTCCTGGGAGACAACGGGGAGACAACTTAATCTGCATCAAACTGGGGTTGCATCTGCACTAACTCCTCGTGCAGAGAYGGTTCCCTTAAGTGATGTTAATCCCAGGATGGCAAATGCTCAGTGAGGGCTTCTGAGGCCTGATACTTTTTCACAGCTAAGCTAGATGTCAAAACACTAGGATTTAATCATTTTTTCATTTTTGTTTTACCTTCAGGAAGTACTTCTGAAACTCATTTAACCAGCATTTGGTAATAATTTAGTGTGATTTGAATTCTCATGCTTCTCTAATTAGACTTGTTGCAGTATTTCTTTAGAGATTCTCAAACATTCACCAAACCTGTTGTGTTCSCACTTCAGGATTTCTTATGTATGACGATATTCTTTCAAAACATGACTGTAGTCTGAAGCTTTACTGAGCCCCTTCTGATTACAACTCCTTGACTAAAATCTGCATTCTTTTTGTTATTGCTCTGAAATTAAACAGAGGCAATTAAAAACTATTGTGCAAACTGTACTTTCCTAAGTGTACTTGAAAGGAAATCATGGTTCTCAATTAATTTTTCTTTTTGTGGTAAATTTCTGCTTCACAATTCCAATAAAACCTACCTGCGATGTTGCTACCCCACAGTTGTAACAGTCATTGGCTGGGTTTAAGTCCTCTGCACCGGTACCTGAAGGTTTGCAGATCTTTTAGATAAAAGTTTTGGTTTGTTCTTGTGTGAATGTATATTTATAGAAATGTTTATGACCAAATAATATTTAAATTATAATGGAGAACCAAATAAATCATGTGAAGCTTCTAAGTTAGGAGAGGAGAGATTCAGGTGCCTAAATACAGACCTGTAATGCCACTTCAACACCTTAAGGTACCTGAGGCCATCTGGACAGGACTGATGGATATGACTCGAGGACTGTTCCTTCTACAGTGGAAGCTAGAGGCCAAACAGGACCTTGGGTGCTAGATGCTTATATTTAACTACCCTCTAAAACTCAGCTTATTTGATGCTATTTGCATGTTAAAAGAAGAAGAAATCTGGTCTGGCTTTTCAGAGTATGCCCTCRTTGATAGTTAGGATAGAACTAGATTCCCTATTTTATATTCTTAATATTTCTTAGCTATAGCTGGCTCCTCCTACCATCAACTGTATATATTTTTTATTTCTTCAGTGGTGATTATAATTAAATAGCTAAATAAGTTAATAGCAAGTTTTAAGTTGTGTTTATTACATTATTTACAAAGTGGTTGTCAATCTAGAACATTAATTACCAGATTTGGTGCAATAGCAGGAAGGATTCCCATGCTTTTATCTCATGATTAGAGTTCCTTAGTCCCATGAACAGCATTAGTCTCATGCTAAAAGCCAGGGAAAAAAAAAAAAAAAGGTTGTAGCTCAGTAACTGCTTTTCAGGCAAGCAGTGTTAATGCTACACTACAGCGGGCTTCCACTTGGAGCCTGGGATGTATTGCATTTGTTGTATATATTTGATACATAAATCTAGGTGTGTGCCAGTGTATAGCTAGCATTTGTAATAAGACAAACAACTTGCCTAATCAGATTGAAAAATTGAACTTAATTTTTGCATAGAATGTTTGTGACATGGAGAGTTTCTTTTACTTTCTGGAAGTCTGAATGGGTGCAAAGTTGGCCAGAACGAATTTTATCAAAGGTATTTTAAAACTTAGGCAAGAAGCAACAAACAAGGAAACAGTGAAGTGAGTATGAAAGAGCCCTGTGAGATGGGGCAGAAATGGGAACCTGGGTGGAGCTGCTCTTGGTTCCCCACCTTGCTGAGGAGCTAAAGGGAAGTGTTTGCACCACAGTTCTGGTTGTTGGCTGGATGGAAGAAGCTGGTTGAAGGAGCCGGTGCTTTGCAGGAGCTGTGTTGAAGGCTCGGGCAGAGTTAGGCTGGGCTGGGGRTTATCCCACCCCACCAGTGCCAGGAATCCCAGCCATGAGCTGGAGGCCCCTTGAGGGGCGAGTGCTGCAGCCACCAAGGAGAATGGGCAGGGATTTCTTGGCTGAGGATCTAGATGTAAATTTGCCTGCATAGTAACAATTTTAAGATCCGTACCTGTAAAACATACATCTTGAGATGGTGCTAAAAGCAGTCCTGAGTGATAGTGTTTGTGAAAACGAGAAGAAAGCAGGAAGTCTTTGTGCTGCACAGAACGTTTCACGGTTGCGTTAGGGTAGAGGGAAGTGTGAACATCTCTTTTCTTACAAAAGGCCAAGTGTTATGCGCTTGTGATTACTGTCCTGCTGTGTTGCGAGATCAGAAAGCAGCTGCTCTCCATAGCATGCATTTTTATTAAGTGTGTTTTGTTTTGATAGCATTGTAATTGGAGAACGTAATTAAATGATGTTTTACAACACTGTCTTCTGCAGGAGAGATGCTCATTTTTATGTGGCCTTCCCAAGGGTTTGTTATGTCTTTGGAAGGCAGCTCAGAGTGCAGACTACGGCTTCGTTGCTTTTAAAGAAAGGGATTGTACTTGTTTGGGAGTTTAGTTTGTTTGTTTTTGAGGAATAGAGGCAACAATTCAGTATGCTTGTGCAAAACTGGGTTTTGGAAATAATTAGAAAACATTCTGGAAAATGTTTTCTATTTGAACATTAGAGAGCATTCTGTTTTACAGATAGAGAACATGTTTAGGTAATTTGAAGAAAAAGCCAACTTAAAGCCACTGTTTTGGAGGATATTCCTCTATTCATCTCTCTCCCTGTCCTGTGCTCCATCTTCCTCTGATTCCATATCTGAAAAATAACAATCTTGCTACATATGTATTATGGTGTTGTGTTATCTAGATAATAATCACAGAATCACAGAGTGGTTAAGGTTGGAAGGCACCTCTAGAGATATAATCCTGTTCCRTGTGTTAGGAAGAAGAAACTTGGGTGAAATCTTAATCTCCTATATATTAACTACACTGAAGCATTTACCAGTAATGCTTCAGTATGCTATCAGTACCCTTCACGCTAAAAAAAGAGTAAGAAAAGCCAAAGATGTAGGAGAGAGTCCATCACATATTGAAATAACAGAGAAATGGGAAGATTTGTAGGCACRTGGAGTCTTGTAGTTGGAGAATATTTTTGTTTTTCTTAGTTACATTTTGAATTGTCTTTTTTTTTTCCCATTGGCAAGCTTTTCTTTCCCACATTAATTCTCAGCTTTGCTTTTACACATTTTCCTTTTTAGAATTCGTTTATATTAGGTTAAATGATTATGCATCCAGCTTTATTAATGGTTACTTGCTGGAGATTTTCAGACTCTTGTTTTGAAAATTCAGGGACGAAGAATTATCAACCTTGCCCTGTTCTGTCATGGAAGTGAAATGCATTGCTCTGTATAAAGCTCCTTGTTCTAATGCTTTGCCATCCATTCTGGTAAAACCATATTTAGACTCAATTCCATGAACCTTTAGGCATTTAGAGTGCTGTTAAACTGTGTAGACTTCGTGTCACACAAAAGACTTTCTGTAATGATTCATCCAAATCCATTTGCGTTTGGATAGGTTAAAAAAAAAGTAATTTGGTTGTTGAAATGCTGAATTACCATAGAATCCGATTCCTAAAGATCAGAAGCAAAGCCTATTACTCTCTCTGCTTCTTTGTTTTATATYTATATTTTTTCCTAGATTAATTTATTGTACTGTTTTTTACAGTTGTTCTAAACATTAAGCTGAGCTTTGCTAAGAAAAAGATTTCTAACTAGACTAATTTATTTTTAGTTRAATGATATCTAGTGTTTTATTTACCAAATTTGTGTGTATGTGAGGCTCTAGGCTGTTGCCTTCTTGCTGTATTGCTAGTTCGCATATCCCTAGGTGAAGGAGTTMAGAAATTTGCAGTTCCTGGAGGTTCTTGCCAATTTATACTGAAATACAGTGTAGCCCATTAGTTTTTCCACTGTAGACTTAGGCCATTGCACTAACAGTAATTCCTAAAATGCATGTTTATTTAATGAGTCTAACAGATCTTTTTCCTTGATAYGATGCTTTTTGTTCCAAAGGGCTCAAAGTATTTTGAGACTCACATTCAGCAAGTAGAGAATCATCAGCACAGGCCAACACTCAAAGAGTGGAGGGAACCATGGGATTTTCTACATGGCTTTACAGAAAGAAGGGGAAATTTTGGCCAAGGGTTTATGTCAAGCTCTAGAAATTGGAAAAAAAGTTATGTATGATACAGAAAAGTGTGGCGAGGGTCCAATTTAATAAGCATTATTGTGCCTGTGTTCATCACTCTTTGAATACATGTACAGAACATGCAAAGATCAAACCCGTTCCACTTCATTTTTCAAGAATGAGTTGAGATTTGGGTGAGTTGTTCTTTTGATTTGTCCTTTTACTGAGCATGTGGATTCAACAGTTTTTCAGATTSTTAAAACTACAGCATTTGTGGATAAAGTTGGGCCGAGCAAAAACAAGTCTGGTATTCAGGAAATAAATCTGAGATTCTTCTAAATGTGTCTGTCTTTGTGAAAGCGATTCAGGATTTATACGTACCAAGCTTAGACTGGGACCATTTGGGTGGAGAAACTAGGCTTCTGTATTGKGGTGTTGTAGAATGTCCCTGTCTCTCAAAAATACTTGGTAATTTTCCCATGTTCTTGACTTTCACCCACAGTTCTTGCAAAGTGTCTTGGGCTAWCTTTTAAAATCCCAGGATGTGTAAAGGAACTTCTCTTGTTCAATGAACAGTAGTAAGAGTTCTATACATACCTTTAGGTAAAAATGCTCCTTATATTAAACAAAATAGGTACTTTGGATCAACTGCTGTGCAATTTTTGTCTCTGTGGATTGTCCTTTCTGCACAGGATATAAGTATCCTTTCTACGGATACTTATAACTGATAWTGGGTTTATGAAAGTCTTGGACTGGCATTATCAAAGTGTCTCAGAACTCCTTCTTGAAGTACCGCGAGGTCTGGGGTAGATGCAGACCAGGCAGGGCAGCAAGCAGCGGAGATCTGAGTAGCCACACTCCTCCCTAGGGGATTCTCCTTTCAAATTCGCTTCTCACACTCCTCCTTTTGAATTCCCTTGGTTTGTTCCTGTCAGACTACAGATTTGGAGTGGGCAGTTTGATGTTCATATGAAATGGCATGAGTCTGTATCTCTGTCTTTGTAAATGATAACAAATAAACTTTAAAATACATATTTAAATATAGAACTACAGAGCAGTAGTAGAGAAGAGGTTGCTCTAATTGGAATATACTGTTATATATAGTATTATATATCGTATAATGGTGGTTATCAAACTGGATAACTCTACCACATGCATTTAAGAAGATGAATTAAAATACTTTGTTATTTTATTTGAAACRTAAGTAGCATGATGATAGGCAGGCAGTAGCACTATTGGTGAGTTTATCTGATTTTCTTTTGCCAAGGTCATTCTTTTGRTTGAAATTTTGCAGTCTAGATATCTGCCTCTGGATGACTCTTTTTGCAAAATTTAAAACAATGTGGCTCAGTTTTCTTAAGACTGATGCGATGGACACAGAAGAAACCTATGTGTGTAGATATTGTGTAGATTATGTGTAGATAATATTTAGWTCTTGGGCTCCTGCCACTTGGCATACTTGTTTTATGATGATACTATTATGTTGTCTGTGATTAAACAGCAGTTCACAGTAAGCAATTTATCTTCTATTGTTTTAGATTATCGGTTGCCAAATCAGAAGAGAACCGTTGGAGTCTACTGAGCGATATACTCGTTGGATCAATAACCTGACCAAAACCCAGCTTCTTACACAGGTATGTGGTGGAAATTGTGGCAGGAGGTTGCACGTTTCATGAACGATGGTCAATTATTTACTGAGGTTTTCAGATATTTATTTTGTAAATCATGATCATAGATAGTGATGACCTCACCCCAAAAGAGGAAGAAGATTTTGAATTTAGCTTCATAGTGAACCTTATATTTACCACTGGTGTTTTTGGTTAAATGCATGCACTTTCATGTTCTAATAATTAGATTAGGATCTTTTAAAAGATGTATTTAAGTACACAGGAAAAAAATATAGTCTTTTTTGAGAAGGAATTTTCTTTCCATAAGGTTAGGTACTGGTTGCTTCTGTATCTGGTTAAGTCTTGCTAGAAATCATTTAAAAATAGTTCTTCAACGATTAAACATTGGGCCCATTATTCATGTTTTTAAGTAAGATGCATCTTGTGCAACTGAAGATGACAGTTTTGGCACAAGAAAAGGTTGTTTCCTTAGGCAGGCAGCCAGTGCTGAACTGAAAGAGAGACTTTGGCAAAAACAAGTTAAACTGTGGTAGAAATCAGTCCAACTTGTGGAAGAATGTGTGTGCTAACTGACTATTATAGGAAATCTAATGCAAGGTTAACAGAAAACAACCTGGCTTGCGTTAAGATGCGAGTACTTGGAGTTAGTTTTCATGGTGCTATGGTAGGAAGACATTTGCTTTCGATTTTTGTAGATTTAAGTGGTTGAAAAGATTAACATACTCTTGGGTTTTTTAGAGTTTATTATAAACTGCATTGTGTTCCTCATTGCCCTAACCCCAGAGACATACTGAGAGACTCTGGTATGGTAATTGTAACACAAAAAGTAAAAATCTTCTCTTAAAATCAGCAGTGGTACTATGATTTCCTATGATTTACTGAGTGAAAGTGGTTGCAGAAAAAGTTACCCGAGGAATATTTGCATTTGCTTTTCAGTTTGGCGTTAGGCAAGGTTTATAGGTGGAAAATAGTTTGGCTTACGACGACACGCAATAATACACCTCGCTGTGTTGCTGAAGGAAAAACCTGCGAGYGTAAAACCGTGTCCCACACTTTCTGAAATGCTTCATTTATCTTCAGGTGGCTACTGGATGCTTCCACCTTTTCTGCTTGCAAAGTCTATCTTCATCCATAAGTTGTACAAGACTTTTAATTAAATATTAGATTAGAGATCACATGACAAAGCAGCGTTCGCTATAAATACTCTCCTTGGAAACCAATCCAACCTTTTGGTTAGTGGATCGTGTGGCTTGTTTTCAAAGGCAAGAAGGACCATGTCATGGGCTTTTCCTGATGATGTGACAGGGCCTCCTCTGCGTGTTCAATACACTCACAACTGTGTTGTCTTAGTGCCTCTGAATAGGCAGCTCTCTGATGGAGRGGTTGAGGTTGGCTGAAGAAGTGAAAGTCACAATTCCCGGAGTTCCCGGGGAAGGGGAGCCGGCGGGGGCAGGCTGCACAGGTCAGCATGCTTGCCATCTCCTCTGGCCTGTGTGCACATGCTCCAGGGGCAACGTTACAGGGAAGGAGTTGGTCTCTCCTTGGGAAATACTACAGCGGATCCCGTGGGGCCAGTGCCCTGGTCTGCAGCAGGAGCCCAGCAGAAGCTGCCGGGAGTTGGCTGTGGCCAGGGTGGGTTTTCCAGACAAGCCCAAGCACCTCTGCCCTGGAGCAGCTCTTCTCAAAAGATAACAGTGATTGATCATCAGTATTTTAGTAACAAGCAATGGAGTAAGTGAGGTGGCAGTGTGAAAGAGGGATGTGAAAGCACTTGCAGCACTTGCTGTCCCCTTACAGCAGCAAAGGCTGAAGTTGGGTGGAGGGTAGAACTTTCTTCCTCGAGAATGACGATAACATGAAAAGGCTGATTGATTTCCCCCCAGCTTCTTTGATCTCTGCGCTAATAAGAGCTTGCTTGTGCCTGTTGTCTTTTGATCAGAAGCTCTCAGAGCTTTCTGGGGCTTTTCTTGTCACTGTTCCTTCTTCCTTCACTACAACATCTAAAAACTTTGTAGTTAATAGTGAAGCTCTGTTGGGTTTTTTTAGAAAGGAGATATAGGCAGAGTGACAAACTGTTCAAAAGGAGTGGATTCTGTTAAGTTCCAGAGAACCATAAAAGACAAAAATGGCTTCTGCATTGAATGCTGAATGAAAGAAAATTGCATGAGGTAGTTGATGTTTATATTTACTTTTGAAAATGCCTCTCTGAGGAGTTCACAGAGTTTTCTAGAAAGCTTAATGGAAAGTGATTTACCCACATCTGTGAAGCTGAAGCATAATTGGAGCTTCCTAATGAGGCTTTCTGAAAAGGCATCTCGGGGTCAAATATTCTTGAACTTTAAGAAACAGGTTTCCAGTAGCTCAAAATGCAAACAAGGGTTTATTTTGTCTTTCAGCAATTTTGCATGAACTTAGAGGTTTGTAGGGGAAAGAGTATTAAAAAGCTTGCTTTTTTTTGCCTTTTTTTTTTTTTCTGGTTTGTATGCTTAAACAAGACTTGAATGTGATTTGTAATATGCAGCAGCATTCAAATGCGATGGAAACATTGAAATAAAATATACAGGCAACTTAGACCAGAGTAAATCGGGTTTCATTCTGAGGATGAAATAGTCAGGCTGAACTCCTTATGCATGTGGTGTTACAGTATGGTGGATACTTCTGTGGCAGGAAAAAAATGATATGAGTCTGTTGGAATTGAAATTAAGCTGCTGCAAACTGGTTTATCTTCACTGGAAGTGTGTAGAGCTGTCAGGCATGTATGTGTACTCAGTATTTTTGAAAATTGCATTGAAAAGCAATGCAGGAAGTTCAACCAGGACTTAGCTATTAACTTCAGATTGGTCTYTGGGACATGGTCAGGACCAAATCATATCTCCCAATTTCTGAATCATTAAAATCTGTTTCCTAAATGCTCCGTTTAGACATGTTTGAGCTGTCGTAGTTGCCTTGCATTACCTTAAAGATAAACAGCCTCTAAATGTCGCTTTGGGCTCTTACCTCTTTGCCTTTTGTAGCATAAAAGAACTTTACTTTGGTCTAAAAAAGGGATAGCAAAAAATAGTTTGGGTCTGAAAATGAAAGGTGAGATATTACATTGGCTGTAACTCCCCTCCTCCCGCTTCCCAAAGCAAAAAAAAAGTTACTGTAAATAGAGTTTTCAGCTAATTTAATGATGTTTAGTTTTCAGTCAGTTCTCCATATGTGAGAGCACAGGGCAGATACCCCCATAACTTCCTGTAATTTTCTTCCTTTGTTAGTTTGCAGATCAAAATGCCGATAACACAAAAATAGAAAAAAAATTTACCGTGGCTTTTAGTGTAATAAAAATTGCTCATTTTTAAATGTATTTTCGCTTCAATGCAGCTCTCTGTTATTGCCTTAAGTATAGGAAAAAGTAGCATTGTTCTCTGTTGTAGCAGGGGCTAAACACATATTACCCCTTACACATTGCTGAGAAGGGACTTGCTTGTTGGGTTTCAGCTCATAATGGTAGAAGTGCAGGACGGATCTTGCGAGGTCGGTAGGATGCCAGTGAGGAGGCTCCTTGCTCTGTTGCAACCGGCCTTCTCTCTCTTACTGCTCATTGCATTGGCCTCGCTCTGCTGGCCTTAACAGTTGTCTCTATAGTAGTTCTTGCTTTTTTGATTTCTTGGCTAGTTAAGAAAGATAAATTTTAAGATATTTACATACTCTTTTTCCTTTCTTAAGTGCTAAGGATATGTGTTTTATTGTCGTGTTGGCAGGGGGGTTGTTTCCATGTTGTRAAAAGCACAGATTCTACTCCAGTCTACCAGCCTTGAGCACAAGGATCCAGAGTTGATGATTTTCCTCAATTCTCAGATGATTTTGTTACTGCCAGTGGGACAAGTGTGGGCCCAAACTGGCATATGGGTTTTTTGCTCTCTGCTTTCTCAGCCTTGGCCACAGGGGTGGTGATTAGAAGTTCCTGAGCCCAAGTTATGCAAGCATGAAAACTAGCAGCTGGCTGTCCGGAGGGTGGGTGTGCGTCACCTCTCGTTGTGAAGGGGATTGTGAGCAGCGGGTGTTTGTTGCAGTTCTGTGGTGTTAGGGCCCTCGAAGCAGAGCTGGTGAGCGGAGCTCCCGTGAGGAGGAGGAGGAGGACGAGCACGTGCGGAGGAGGAGGAGGAGTCGCTTGTGCTCCGTGGTTAGCACAAGGAGTCAGCCCTGGCCCGAGCGGAAACCGGAGCGGTTGCAGCATGGGGTGCACAACGAGGAAGGAAATGGGCCTGCGTCTGCCTGCTCGGGTAACTGTTGGGCCTTTGCCACCTCTCTGGAGGAGCTGGTTTCTGTGATGTGGGCGGATTTAACCTTTTGCATCACTCGCAGTGGCTGCTTCCACAGCACAGAAAGGGGAGCAGAGAAGTGTCAGCTTGGCAGTTTTATATCCTTTATTTTAGGAACAGAATAACTCAATGCAATTGCAAGTTCTGATGTTGGTAAGCAACATACCACATCTTAGTAGTTGCTCCAGATTGTGATTATTTTTGAACTTACCACACTTGGAAAAAGCAAAATACTACCAGATGTTTTATTAGATGAATCTGAATTCAGATGCCTTTATGCTCTTGAACCTTACCATAGAAGATACTAAGTGTGAGTGAAAGTTTATACAAGACAAAGAATACAACGAATTATTATTTCTGTAATTTCTCGGCGTACCAGGGATACTCTGTTTAATCTGCACAATTCTTTGCATGCCTGTAGTAATGCCATATTGAAATATATAGGAATGAACATATTACTGTTGAGAGTATGATTATTTTATAAATTGCTAAAGTCAAATTAAGACAAGCTGTTAATGTAATGATTAAAATTTTACTTGAAGCATTTTTTTATTTTATGTAACTTCAAAACTTTTTTTCCCCCATAATAACAGAATAAACATGCTGTCTGTGAGCTGACCTGTTTTAAGTTTGCAATAAGTGTATTGGGATATCGGTCCCAGTGGGGAATTGATATCAGAACAATTACACTAACAGAAGCCCTTATGTGGGTTCACTTTTGTGCAAGTGAGTTGTATTAACAGCTACATCTTACGTAAGCTGCATCTTATTTAGCTATGACCAGAGTGAAATGCTATCTTTATATTCAGAGATAGCCACATCTTTACTGCTGAGCTGCACTGCTGAGATGACACCAAATTGCAGATAAGGAGGTTTCTGTGGTGTAGGGGTTAKGAGGAGATGTTTATGCCTTTTGTGGCCTGGTGGGTTGATTCTCCTGGAGAGGAATGAGGACTTTGGGTTCTTTTCATGTCCCCTTTGTACCTTTCATATCTGAGCTGTTCTTTAATTTATAGAACATACCAAGACAATTTAACATGGCTGGCTGGTGGGAATTCAAATTCTAAGCAGAGCATGTTGACTATTAAAATGCACTTTTTTTTTTCATCTGAATATAGACTGCTAGCCTATAGGCTGCTATAGGCTGCTATAAGTTTGCCTCCTTCCAAGGCCATTTAGTGCAGCCTTCTGCAGATTTGCATGGTGCCTGTTTGTTCTGATTTTTGCTTTGTCTCATGTCCTTCTGCTTCATTTCTTTCACCCTCTGTCACTTCCTATCCCTTCTTAAGCACATTTGGAGCAAATTCTACAGTACAAAACCCACCTTTGTACTTAGTATTATGTAATAGTGATAGCCACTATTCTCACACCTTTGTTTACTAGACGAGCAGTGGGAAATATCCTAGTTAATCTCAAGGCTAACCTTTTTACACCCTAATTGAAAATGACTTTGGACTCACACGCCAGACTCTTTCATTTGCCAGTGACTCTTCTCTTTGACTCTGTGCAGTTTCGGAGCGTTTGGGGACTGTCTGGCCAAGTTTCATCCTGTTGGTTTTCTGACCCCTTTCACTGTTGCTGCTGCAGGGTTTTGRAGTGGGGGCTCTTATGGCTGGGATTGCCTTCAGCAGCTTTCACTTTGCTCCTTGGTTCTCAGTTTCGTCTCTTCCCTCAAAGGATTGTGCCTTTCTCTGATGCTTCACAGGAGCGCCACAAGTTCACCATGTACCTAATTGCCCATTCRTTTTGCAAGGAGCAAATTTCTTCGTAACCCCTAATAAAGAGCTCTTAAACATGACCATCCATGAGTGAAGTTGCAAATTTAATGATCATCTCCATATTCAGGAGAAAACAGTACTGTATGCATGAATTTCTCTTCTGCATTTCCTTAGAAATGTCAAGAATCTCTAGAAAACAAAGTAAAATGATTATCAGGCTGGCGATTATATTTATRTAGGACTTAGTGTTTTAGAGAGAAACCAGACGACAAGTTTCTCGGTRCAGAAGATAGATCTCTGCTGAACTATAAGGTCCTCGTACAGTTTGACACACTTGATTTAGAATGCTGCCAGGCCAGGAAAGTAATATTGAACCTAATATTAACTAGCTAGAAACAGCCTTACAATAGCAGCATTTATGTCTGGGAAATCACAGAGGGAAATTCTGAGCTTTTTATAACAGAGACAAGAAAACCTGGTGAAAAGGTCATTGGAAGGGACCTGAACGCAGTGCACGCTTCAGCAAAACACTAAAAGGGCCAGATTTATTTTTAAGCACTTCTATAAGGTTTCTGATCCGTGTCACKCTATGTTCCAGTCCTGGAAACCTGTGTCAGAGAATTCTCCCGGCAAATAGTCCCTCCCTTGTGACTTGTTCTTTAATTCTTTCTGTTTCTGCTCTTTTTCTTCTGCTTGTCCTCAAGAGCAGCACTACTGGTGGTCTAGACTGCCAAATAGCAGTAGGTCTAGCAGTTCTCCATTTTTATACACTTCTCTTCCTTTTTAATATGGCATGATGAGCATCTAAAATAGTGGCCGAATGCCCACAGCTTCATCCGTGTCTTTCCTAGTGATGCTSTCTTATTCAACAGAAAGTATTGGGAGTAAAACATTTGATATTCCTTGAGCATGAGATGCCTGCTTGGAAACATAGAGAAGGGTCGAGTACTTTTGCTTTAACAGCAACTCATGTAACGTTGAACATTGGTATTTCTGTATCCCCACCCTTCAGAGGTCCGAGGTTTGAGGTGGGCTTCGTTGTAGCTGGCGTGAATCAGTTGGGCGCCTGGAGGAACCGCAGCTCCRTCTCACCTGCTCTGGAGCCCCGCGCCGAGGACTGTTGCTCCTTTGTGCTTACAGGGCTTGCAAATGATGCACATTCTCAGCTGCCAACATTTTTTCAGCCACCTGATTTTAACAGCTAACAACCAACAGCACAGCTCCTCCAACCTGAATTCCCTTTTAATGGCATCTTTCAGAAGAATGTGAGTTTTAACCTGTGAACAAAACAGGCTCTCTCTTAACGTCAGTCTCAGATTACACATATGTGTGTTTTATTTTCTTTAGAGGAGCTTTGGAGTCCATAGGAGGGGGATTTTTCTGTGTCATAAAATTATTCATAGATCTGCAGAGCAGATGTTGACAATTACACAGAGAACAGAGGCCGGTCTGTGGTCAGCGAGTGAGCGCCGCTTCACGTGGGCAGATCAAGGCTCAAGGCAACAACCGCTTCCGGCGAGCGYGCTGGGCGGCAGCGATAGCCCTTCTTGTGAGCCCTACCCCGGGTGCATCATGCAAAGTCCCTCTTGTGAAGCTTCCCTTCTCCTCCCTGGCAGACAAGTGATGGAGCTGCAAGGTTCTGCGTGCCCTCCTGTGAGGTCTGTGCCTGCTCATGCACAGTTGGGAGTTGAAAAGTTGCATTTTTTTGCRTTTTATGCATCTCTGAATGATACTTGCCCTGCTCTTTTAGGAAGTGTTGAAGAGCTGCCCTTTTCATTTCTCTTATTTGCCAATGTGCAGTTCACAATGTTAACTTGACAGCRTTTCACTTTTAACTAAAATCATATATAAAGTACAGTGCTCCCTCCATTTTTAATCTGTTTTCATGCAATAGCTTAATTTATAAATTATATAAATGATATAAATGATTATAAATGATAATATGTTCTCATTCTTCATTCAGAGCAGTTTTCTTTAAAATTCTCATGGCTTTGGGCACTCTGGTACCTTCAGTTTGCAGCACTCCATGGCATGAGGTATGAATGGGCATTTTCCAGTAATTAAAAGAATTTTAACCATCTTTTTTTTTTTCTCTCAAACAGAATGAGGTTATGGAAGGGATGATCATCATCATCATCATCATGAGGATGGTTAGAGTGTATCTAATAACTTCCCACTTTTACCTCATTTGCTAGAGCTATATTCATTTTGGTATCTTTTCCCACTGCTACATCCTTATTTAATCAGTTTGATTTTTACTAGTTTGACAAGTATAAGCWGTGCTGGAGACCATGAGAAGAGGAGAACAAACAAAGTAGAGCTTAGAGGATGGAAAGCTAAGGACCATTGTGGACCCAAWGGCTGTTCAGGCTCAGAAAGATCTACAGCAGGAAACCAAACCATTTTTCCCTTGGCTTTTCCAACATACTTTTCTTGGCTTTTGAAATAAAGTCCTTGCCATGGAAGGTGAGAACAAGAGCGTAAGTTTCTAATCACTGATGTGTGACCTTGTAGGTTTATACTATAGAGGATGCCCCTGAGCACAGAGGAGAACATTAATAAAATGACTTGCAAAATGTATAAAAATATTTATCAAATATATCAAATCGCTGAAATAATAKTTGTAGTAAATAGGGTGGGGTTTTTTTTTCCCCAGGAATCAGGCTCAAAAGCAATAATATATTTTTGTGTTCTACTGACTTGCATCATGGTGCCTGCGCTAAAGATCTGCCATGGTCTGGGTGACACATGAACTCTGGGGTGCTCGGGCTTTGGGGTGTGTGTGTGTGTGTGTGTGAATAATTTTAGAAGAAAGAGGAAGGAAGAGCGTGCGTGCCTCAGTAGCAAGGCTGTTTGCCCTGGTACGTCAGCTTCGAGTTCCGATTTAGAGATAGGTGACGTCCAAAGTGTCGTTTTATAGAAGGGCACCAGCTGCAACACCCACATGCTAGACAGAGCAAGCAATTCGCTCTCCCTTCTGCTGGCGTGGCTTCGGCCTTAAAGAGGAGCTGCTGCTGTTGTCGTAACAGGGCTGAGTGGCTGGAATAAAACATAATCAGCATTACTATATATAAAGTGTGTGTATATATATACTTTTTTTTATATATATATATAAAAATATAAATTATATATATAAAGCTTCACTATAGAAGGAGCCAGTGCAATTGCAGTGTGAATGGAAGGGCCCGACGGCCACGTGGGTCGCATACTGCTGAGCTGTGCTGAGCTGATGATGCTCCTAGAATCAGAGAATGCTTAAGGTTGGAAGGGACYTCTMGAGGTCATCTAGTCCAASCCCCCTGCCACCCAGGGTCTCCTAGAGCACGGGGCACAGGGTGGTGTCCAAGCGGGTTTGGAAGATCTCCAGAGAAGGAGACTCCACCACCTCTCTGGGCAGCCTGTKCCAGTGCTCTGCCTCTCTGTATCCAAAGGAGGCAGACTGATGCTCAGTCAGCAACACTGAGACCTTTTATTGTTGTTTGCAGAATTTTTGATCAGTAGCCTCAAGTGCAATATTTTCCTTTTTTACCCTTTACTGTGGAATTCTAAAAATGCATGTAATAAATTTCATGAGGAAATAATCTTTGTAAAACCATTGTGTATTTCTGCAAGTGTTTCACATGTTCTAAAGGTTGTTTGTGTTTCTGTTCAGTATTTGTTTGAGAAGTTTGGTTAATTTTTTTACTAGGGACTTGGATGATTGTAAAAACGTTACCTGTCGCCAACATCAGCAAACTAAATGTTTCATACTAATAGTTTACAGTGYTTATAGTGATAGTAGTGATAAAAAGAATAGGTTTTGGCTTCTGCATAGCCTTTTATGAGTTTGGCCACACCTTTTTTCAAGGCTAAAAGTTGTCTGTACTTTGCATAGGTGAAAATTCAGAAAGAGCAGCGCTCACTATGTGTTATTATGTGTGAGTGACTGGGAAAGTTATCCTTATCTACCTGCTGCAAGATAACCTATATATTTTTATGTGTGTATCTATCTATCTATATATACATAAAAGATAACCTACTGCAAGAACAGACCCTTTTTGAGGCGCAATTTCCGCATTTCTCTTCTAACTCTTATTTTCACTCTGCCTGTCTGAACTTGAGATGCTTTCCTTATGCCACTAGTCCTTCAGTAAACTATAATTATTATCATTTGAAAAAACTCAGAATGTTGACCAGACCTGTGTAACGGGTAATCTTTGAATGTTAGAACAATGTAATTTTATCAAGATCTGAATTTTAAGAAAGAATTGCCCAGAAGAGTCTGAAAACGTGACTGAAGGATTTAGACCGTGTCTGGTGTGCCTGTACCTCTAAAAGGCTTGAGCTGCCTAGTCAGTCTTCGTGCAGGAGCTTTTGGTGGGGAGAAATCAACRCTGAGGGAGGTTCTTTTGCTGCTGAAAACAGGGGCACTGGGGCCCTGAAATTAGGTAGAAGGGCAGCAGATGCCAGACAGCTGTGAATCATCTGTGTGGTGTTATGGAAGAAGTGAGAACCTTTAAGCCTGARCTGAAGAAAGATTTGTTGTTGTTGTTGTTAGCAGAAAGCTGGTATTTTTTATGTCAAGAAATAGTTCTCTTGGCTGCCAGTCCTTCACTGAACCCTTCAGGTGCTGTGTTATTAGAAGTCAGTGGACACAAAGTCAATTTAAAATTAGTCTTGCTTGGCCTTGTCCCTGGGCATTAGGTGCACGTAAGTAGCTGACTTTCACAYCGAGCAGCGTTAGCGGCTTGGGCAACACGCATTGCTCTTGCAGATATAACACCACTGCTATTTCTAGAGCTCTGGCAGCCCACAAGTATCGTGTTATGGTTGGGCACTTCTGTTTTCTTGATMCAGAAGCCTCTTCTGCTGCCCCTCTTCCTGCAAGATTCGCCCTCGGTGCTGTCTGTTGCTTTTCCTCCAGTAGCAGCAGATTTTTGAGTATCCCCTCAGCTCATCCAGATTGCCTCTACCTTCTGCCATCAAGAAAGGCCTCCTTTGCAGCCTAGCTTGACAAGCTTGACATTGTTTTCAGGAGAGCTGATTGCTTTACACCAGGAAATCAATAGGAAGGAAAAACCTGGGAAGTTTATGAAGCACTGTAGATTTGAACGGTCCCTTGGGAGTTATCAGAAGAAASAATCTTCCCTGGGTGAGAGAAAGGAATGCAAAAAAGGAAACTTGCCTGCAAGAGACTGGGAGCAGAACACAACCTTCATAATGGGGGGTTGCTTGCCTTTGAAGACCAATATTGGCAGAACTCTGCCAACAGTTTAGGCTGATTTGCTGTAGATTACTAGAGTTTGCTGAAATTGGACCAGAACTCTATGAAGACATGAAAATTTTTATGTAAAAAACGTCAAGTCACTGGTCATAGATGTCACTCGTCACTGGCACAAAGTAGCAGCAAGTGCTTCTGGGATGTTCTCAGCTCTTGCTTAGCAAAACTGGCATTAAAGCGGCTGCTCTGGCTTCTGTGATTTGGAGCTCACAACAGGACTRAGCGAGTGCATTTGGGCCGCAGCTCCTTGTGCGTTTGCATCTGAGGGGCTCCCAGATGAGACTCTCTGCCTTACGATGGCTCCTGCAGCCTGTGGCTGAAGGCAGCTCTGGAGTTCTGTGGATGCGACACTGCGGTTAACTTACTGCCTTTGACCGAGGGTTTGTCCAAGGAGAGATGTAAATAACTTACTGATTTATAGAAATCCAAGCCAACAATATGTGAGGTTTGGTGTATGCAAAAGCCTATACAGATAAATATTGAGGATTAGTTAGTGTTTTGCCTGTTTGGGGGGCTTTCTTCCTTTAAATCAGAAATTGCTTCTTTCTCTCTCTCTTCTCTGCAAATATTGCAGATTCAGTCTTTGATTCACGCTGTCATGGAAGAAATGACTTTTTTATATCTTCTGTTAAAGCATATATTTTTATTTAGGCAGTATATATACACAAGACACTTCTAAATCTGTTCCAGGTTTGCATGTGAAGTGTTTCTTTGGAGGGATGGTGCATCAAAACTGAATAAAATGCCAGTGCTACAGTGGTGTAACAGTTCTGTCTGTTATCTGACACAATTTTAGRGAAGAAACTTCTCAGGTTAAGATGACTATAGTGTGACAGCAGCTAAAAGCGACCGTTTCCTGACAACGCACGATTAAATAATCAAAGCATCTCTTTTTGGCCTATGTAGCACGATAAGGTCTTTACAAAACCACGAGTTTGGTGTCWGTATTGCCAAGCTGATGGAGAAAAACACCTCAAAGCAGCCTTGAGGTTTTGCTGCAAAAAAAGAAAGGGGGGGGCATACTGTATAAATAAGTAAATTAATGAGAGTCCAATAAATTCAGCGTACAGTAGAAACCACAAGTATTTCCAAAATACTGCCTTTCCTAGCAGCGCCCCATGGCTTTTGCTGCGGAATTTCCCCACACTGTCGCTTTTCACCGCTAATGCTTTACGGAAAGAGACGTATTCAGCCGGGCTGGGTGCTTCACAGCTGTTTGAAAACGATTATCACTAAGATACTTCTGAACCTTGGTTGAACCGATACCCTTTTCTCTTGGGGTGGAGCTCTGCTTCCCTCAGGCCGTGTCCCTGTTTCCACAGGTGCTGGGGCAACACGATTTTCCTTCCAACCTCCTCCCCTCATCCCCTGCCAGGAGAGGTTCCAACCAGGCTTTGCGCAGGGAGAGAAGGGGCAGAGAAGAAGGTGCTTCTGCCTTGTGCTTGTTCATGGGCTTTGGAGCCCCATGCTCAGCAGAGGGTGTTTCTGGCTCAATGAGTCCCCTCTTTTCCCAGGTGTGTGTTTGAGACATTCTGCTACCTCTGTGTTGTGATTCCTTCTGGCTCTTAAAGGCCTTTGAAGGGGAAGAGGGATGTTTGGGTAGAAGACCACAACTTTTTAGGGAGTGTTAACATAGGTAGGGGCCTAAAATAACAGCAGGTTGCTGAAAGGGAAAGGAAAATGATGTTTCTAAAATAATGCAGTGTGTATGGCCAGGAGAGCTAAGTGAGAGATGTTTCTCTTGTTTTGTTGATGCTTTTCTGCTGCATCCATTGTCTTTAAGCAGTAATGGCAAAATTGGAGCACAAATCTGTTTTCTCTGCCTTGTCCTCGTGGAGAAACGTTATGGATTAATTTTGATTTGCCCAGGGCTTAGGGAGTCTTTGCAGTTTGGTTTAAAGGTGGCCTCTCCAGGCTTCATGTAGCGGCAGGGCTCTTGGCAGCATGGATCCRTGTCCATGCACCATGAGAAGCCTGAGCTGCCCTCCTTGCTCCTGCGTCATGGCCTGGCTGCAAACCTGAGCACAGAACAGGACCTCACGTTGACACAAACTATGACTGGGCAACCTGGACTTCACTTYGGGAAAAAAGCAAATCAATTTTGTCATTTATGGAGCCCTGACCTAATTTCTTGTGGCACTCAAATGGAAAATGTTCAACGGACTCTGATTTATTATTTACAGAAATGGTACTGCAGAAGATATAAAATCATATTCATAGAAGTGGCTGCAGCAGTTATAGTTTACAACCTCTAAAAATGACAACATGTCCCTATTTGATTATTATGARCTGAAGTGTTTTCAGAGTGGTAGGTTGTAATGCATGGTGCTAATAGTATCTGTCATATACAGGTCTTATGAAACTGAAAAAGCTAAACAATGCTTAAGAGAATGCTAAAGTTAAATTCAAACCTCTGCTGGGTATTGATGAATTRCAGCAAGGAAGAAACATGAGAAAGAATTTGAAACTGAGACTGTAACCTCCAGAAATGCAGTGGAAATGGAAATCTCATCTATCACTGTATAATGGCAAAACCATGAAAAATGATAACAAACACAAAGCATAATRCAAGAATTGCCTTCCACCTGGTGTAGTCTCTCTTCACCCATAAAGTGATGATTGAACTGGAGTAGATCTATAGAGGGGGACAATTTACTTGTGACCCTTTCCAGTGAAGGACAAGGGAAGAGGCACCGGCCTGTGAGCCCCCAAGTCTGGAGGCAGTAGGGTCAGAGCTCAGTCTCCTGTGTTGTCTTTTGGAAAAAATGGGGCAGGTCACCACCGAGCCCCAAAGCCAGGAGATGCTTTGGAAGCCCCTAGGAAAAGGCAGCCCGGAGGAAGGGGCTCTGAGGTAGGCTGAGGTTTGACCTGTCTAACGCTGGCAGTGCCACCGTGTTTGCTGTAGCAGCACTGGGTTCATGTGGTCCCGTGCACTGACAAGACRCCAGAGCGCTGACATGGTGCAGAGAGGATGTGGCACAAGGTGCCTCCTTCCTGCCCGTGCCCGTGCCCGCTCCACCTCCAAACGTTTGTGTTGAAAGGTTGCTTCCTCTGCCAGGGCTGACACAGAAATCTCATTAGCCATCACTCAGGATGCTGTTTAGGAAGACCGGGTCCATTTAGATGCCTTCAGGGGTGTTTACAGGAATGGAACCAGCTCTGTTCTCTGTCCAGGCTGCTGCATTTCACTGCTAATGCACAAAAAGTATATGCTCTTCAACCTCCTGCTTTGTTTGCATAGGCTGCAACCTCATCTTTCTGGATATAAATGTCCTCTCGCAGTCAGATACTTTCCTGTAGCCTCCTTATTCTTTTTTTTTTCTTGCAATATAGCATTTCTTTCAATTCTTCTCAATTTTAATCGCTTCACTTTTTTCCCAGCTTATTTTTTGTATAGAACACAATTTGCATGTTATACAGTAATATAATGTTTGGAAACATGATTGTTTCCAGAGTGTTCTTGGAAACTCCCTTGTTTGAGTTTTTGATGCATCATCCCTTMTCCTGTGAGTTAGATGCTGACACAGCTCTTTAAATTTGCTGCTTTGCTTGTTGCTATCCTTCTGCCATGGGAATCTTTAAGAAATTTAAGTAAGTGCGGGTATAAATAGTGAATCTGTTTGTGGTTTGTGATGATAGTGGCTTCCTGAGCTGTAAATACCAATGGAAAGCAATGCATAGGTTACACCTATATAAAAGCAAATGTGAACCAAAAGACTTATAACATCATTCACAACTCTTGTGGTGCTCACATGCAGTTGCTGTGTTGTCGTTGGCTTCAGAGCCATCCCTGTATGTTTGTTCCTTAAACAAAAGTTGCATTAAACAAAACAAACGACCTGCCAAGCTTTTTGTATGCTAAGCTATCAAATTGTATTTATTTGAACAGAAAGCAAGATATCCATTTACTTGTTTCAGTGTGTTTCAAAGTACTTGTGTTTTGATTATTTCCTATGTTTAAATAGGCAGATTCCCATGAAGAATAAAATAAATCTAGCGGGTACTGTGCTAGTGGGTAGCTTGTGGTACAGGGGCATCTGTGGATCACTGTGTGGAGATCAGCATGGGTGCCACAAGCTGTACACTTACTGATGTTACTTTACCCATATATACACATGCACACACATATATAAACACACACAAACATATATAAATGTATKTGTGTATGTATGTATGAATGCATAYGCTATCAGGTTGAAGGTGAGGTGAAAGTGACAGCTGAGCTTTAGGAAACCCAAAGATGCTGCCTGGRAAGTGTCAACAACATGGGGTGAATTTTGCAGAGAGGAATGTCCAAGCAAGAGGTYGGGTTTCATTTTGGAGTGAAGAATAGCCTGGAATTACATATGTTAGAATTGCAAAGTACCTGTTTTCTATTTCYTGTTCCAGATCAGAACAAGATAATATACCTAGTGACTGGAGAAGATGAAAATACTCTGGTCCCCAGCTGTTTCTGACTTTTACACAAATGATTTAGCTTATCACCTTTAGCAGGCCACTTTTTGTCTCCAGATATTCAGCTCTCATTTGGATTATGGTTCCTGCTTTTGTGTGTGCGTGTGGCTGTGTATTTATAGAAATACCAGTTCAACAGCTTGTATCCAGCAGATCCGTTGAAATAGYGACAATATTACTACTACTGTCACTATAATGAGTTGTTTGTAATTTGATCTGGTAGCAGTAACTGACTTTTCTTTTGGAAGCAAATGGGGAGTTACTGTGGAATGYACCAAATTCTTTCAGTTCTCTTCAAGGTTTTCAGAAGTTTTTTTTTACCTTAAGACTTTTGGAGCAAATTGGTGTCATTTTGTAGCTGTGAGACCCCAGGATCAGACGTGTGGTTTCATAGAACCCTTTCCCTTCCACATCCACCTCTYCTCGTAGGCGTGAGCGTTGGCAGTATCTGTTGTTGATACAGAAGTGTTTTTCCTGTTGGAACTGATTCAACGGGCTGAATTGAAAAACTGAGGCCTTTGAACATGATCTGTGGTTTTAAAAATCCATGCTTTTATTGAAGAAAATCCTTTTTTCCCCCTTATTTTTAAAAAGAAAATGGACCTTACGCATATTCCTGTGCTGGGATTGCAAACAAGTGAGTACTTACAATACAAGTGAATAAATACAAACAAATGAAACCTGGTAATTTGCTGCTAACTCTGGTTTCTGAACAACACGTAGCCATGCTATCAATCATGCAGAAAAGAAATGTCTTTTTGAGGCTTCACACCCAGTGCTGATAAACGTGTCCMAATCCTCCTGTAGCTGCAGTCACTGCTGAAACTTGCAGGGAGTTTATCCGTGCCCATCAGGGCTTTGTGCACCGAGGACATTGTCCGTTGGACTGGGTTGTCTCTSTTTTCTTTCTAGGCAGACAGGTGAAGAGGAGTTTGACTGTGTAGCAAAATCTACCAGGGGAATCCTTTTTCCTGTTGTCCTTAGGAAAGCCTAAGCAAGCAAGGTTTGCTCCCAGTTTTGGTAGTCCTCCTCAGCTTTTCTCATGATTCTCTGTTACGATTCTGCACATCTGCATATATTCCATGTGGGTCCATTGTTTTTTCCCCTTTTCAAGTTTTCTTTCAGAGCTCCCAGAGCTTTAGAATGACTCTGGAAGACACAAACCCTGTCTGTTGTCAAGCTCAGTCCAGTATTTCTCAGTGTGCAGTAGCTATCTGCCTCATACTTGGGCACCTCTGCTTCTTTCCCTTAAATATTTTCTGCTTTAGTAATGGTGTTTCTTGCAACTTTGATATAACCAGAGGTGCATTTGGCCAACTTTTAAGTGTAGGAAAATGAGTTTAGAGTGCTTCTTGAGATGGTTCCACTCTTTATCAGGTGTGAGCTAACTAGAGAAACTGCAAGTAAAAGTGCCCTATGACCACTAGAATGTATTTTCAATTAAAAGGTGTCTATRGACCACAGCAAAAATGAAATCCGGGAAAGCCTGGGGTTGTCCGTTACTCTTTCTTGCAAGGTAGCTTTGCATCTTCCTTATTGTTTTCTGAGACATCTACCTGCTGAATTCAATGTAATTAAACTCAATTAAACTCAGTTTAAACCAGCCTTCTCTGGGTAATTAAAGAGTTGTAGAAACTAGACATTTTTGCAAGCTTGCAAGTCTGGAGGTATTAAAGTTAACGCCACAAACTCAGGTTTTATGCCCCTGATGTAGATGTGGAGGATCTACACTGATCCCCTGTGAWTGAGGAGGACCCTGCAGTGGGGTAATTTGTGCCTATTTTGATGACCAGAGCATGTGTGATGATGATAGATGGCTATGGTCATGAAGAACTCCCCATTATAGTATAAAAAATATAAATAAATGATGACATAATCATAAAATTGTTTTGATTGTCTCTGCTCTGACATGGGAGCTATATATGTGTTTAAACTGAGCAGGAAAAGAGGCTTAGATTAGTATAAGTTAGAAAGAATTTACAGAGATTTTATTTGGGTTTGAAACGATGGTAAATTTAGGAGTAAATAGAAGGGCAATGCCAGATGAAACAGGCAGATTCAGTATGATATTTTGGTAAGTCTGCGTTTTTAGTGAGAGGACCTGGTAATGGTAGCTTTGTTAGCATGGASTGGGAAACATTCGATGTTGCTCCAGAACCTTAAAAAGAGTTGATTTTAAATGGATCTCATTCCATATCGAATCTGCTGCTGTTGACTGGCTAATGTTACCCAAATACTAACAAATTCCTTCACAAGTCATCTTTAGAGGAGATGAAAGAAGGAAACAAAATGGAAGGATTTGGTTTATATTTTTTTATATTTTTATAATTTTTTATGCATATCATCGATGAAAAGTTATCCTAAATTTATTGCATGTATTGCATGATAAATACATTTTTTTCTTTCATTTGGCTCTTTGGATAGTTGAGCAGGCAATGTTACTCACAGGAGATGGGATCCCACCCTTTAACGGCACCAGAAGAAGGTAGTGCTTACAAATTAGTAGTCATATAAATATGCACCGTGCGTCCCTTCATTCCCTCTTTTCTTTGGCTTTCTCATGACAGATCCAAATAAATGTTAGCAAACATCAGCTGTTTTCCACTGTGTGGCTGATTTATATTTCACATCATGGCCAAAGCCAAGAATGAACCAAAACCAGAGTCCAGGGCCATCGAGACGTTGGATGCRGTTCTCAGGTTGGAGATCTGTGTAGCAGAGGGGAGAAAAAGGAATCTTGCAGTAAATTAAAAAACACACTGTATAATTCACTAGCTATTGTGTGATTATACAGAAGCTGGCTGGACACTCCTAGTGGGAAAAGCCAACAAGAATTTTTCCTTGTGAGATCTTTCCAAATGTTTCCTTTCAGCTGCCTCTGTGACAATAAATAACCACGAGACAATATAAAAACAAAGGTAAAATGATGGGCCCTAAATCCTTTAATTGAAAGGCTTATATAGCCAGGTAASTCTGGTCAGAAGAGAAAGACCATGGAAAAGTGAGCGTTTTTAGTAGAAGTGCTGTGTAGTACATTCAGTTTCAGAAATAATGAAGTGCAATCACTTACTGAGAAACATGTATGTGATAAATCTTCAGAAAATAGTATGCTGCTGTWCATAGGAAGAGTACAGTCTGTGCTTTCAGGGCATTTCACAAGATAAATTTGCCTCATGAATAAGGCCTTTAGTCCGTAACTGTTGAAAGGAGTCTGAAATRGAAGACCCGTAGGGTTTTCCAAGTTGACGACTGCATCAGGGAGTGCGTTATTAGGCAAGCCCGTAAGATCAGCTGCTCCCTGGTTTCATACTTGTGTCAGCATTTTGCGTATAGTCATGTTTATTCTTAATTCCGCCAGCTGCATAAATTCAAAGCAAATCTAAAGATGTGTATTTTAAGACTGTGGGGAAGTTGATCTGTTTTAGGAGGGGTTTTCTGGKAAACTGGTTGGTTGACCTTCTAGCTTTTCAGAAGAAGACTAAAATGCGGCCACTTTGGTTAGCAGCAGTACATGTTGACCACATTTGGATCACAAATAATTGTGAAACAGATTAAGATTTTATTTCTGGTATTGACAGCATGACTGTTACTCTTCAGTATACAGTGGGTCAGTATTTGTCAATCTTCATTTGACAATCTTCTGCTTTTAAATGCTGACAAAACTAGTGTCATCAGTTGAAAAATGCTGAGGTGACTTACTGAAAAAGTTAATGACTGCAAGACTTCCTTGACTTTGAACAGAAATTGCTGAATTTCGCCATGTTTTGATTTCTTACACTGTGAAGTAGCTGCTGTTTTGCTGCTTTTGGCCCCAAGAGAAAAGGGAACAATGCGTGTGATGTGTGAGTAACAAACTTGTTTGTGTGACTGGGAAATAATGGAAGATGTTTTCGGCTCGTTGTCAAAACCCTTGTCTGGCACAAACTTTAGAATACTGTGCATTGTTTTTATTTGAAAACCCTTCTTATTCTCATCTTACAGTCTTGTACTGTGATTTTATTCTTGAAGTAACCAGCTGCTGATTGTTTCTTCTATTTTTCTGATTGTTTCTTGAGTTACAAATAGCCAATCAAGAGACATGTGGACCGTATTCCTTAACTTCTCTATACTCTATCCYCTAGTAAATATAGGTTCTGTACAGATTCACAGGTCAGCCTTCTTTGTAAGTTTAGCTTACCTGGAATGGTTTCACTAATGGAAATAGGAGGCTACACTCTAGTGCAGAGCTTAAATACATCATGGGATACATTGTAATTATCTCTGAAAACAGTGGGAACTTGATTCAAGGAAGATGCATATTTCTGTCTTAATAAATGACCACTTCTTAGGTTATCCTTTTTCTTTTTAATACCATGTTGATTTGATGGTGTTCATTAAATGAGCAGTATTTGCTTTGAGAATGTCATTTAAGTGGGAGCTTGTCCATTGCCATTGAAGAATATGTCACCTAACTCCAAGTTCGGACACTCTGCTGTTTGATTTTCTTGCTTTCTGGTATTTTTTCCTTTTTTATCACTTCCTTTCTTATCATTTAGTCTGGACATYGTATTCTACATACTGGTCTACGTTCTTGACGCTTGTACTGTCTGGAAAATGGCCAGGAAGGCTGCACTGCTGCTCTTGCTCCTTTGAGTTTTGAATGAGTCACCGTTTCAAGCCTCATCACCTGCTCAAGCAAGAAACTAGAGCTAACCCAGCCATGGGACAAGCGCTGGCTAAACTGGATCATCTAATTCCATCTTGTCAGCATCAGGGATACCTACTGGGTCCACTCCAGGGAAGTCTGGTACGAGGGTTGTTGATGTTGAATATGCATCCCATCTGGTTGCCAGCCCAGAAACTGCTGAGTTTTGGGCTTTCCATGGAAATACATGCAGGGCTCTGTGGAAGACCTCTACTTTGAGGGAGAGTCTCTGTTTGCATTCGGGWCTGATTAGATCTTTCATCCTTGTAAGAACTCCCAGAGCACTCTGTGTTCCCTGGGGATCTTCCTGGTGATATCCAAGAGGAAAMTGTTCTGTCTCATGTTGCCTTCCCCTGTCTACCCAGCACGATCCATCCCTACAGTGCTTCTTGTGACAGTTTTCAACCACTTTTGATGGTGACAGTATTTCCATTGCAAACCCAAACAGTCTTGCTTGGTTTTAGGAAAAATAAAAATAAAAAAAATTAGTGTTTATATTTTAGATCCTTTACAGCTCTGATGTAGGTGCCTGTTGCATTACTGATAAAAGCTGTGAAAATAGTGGTAGTTTTAGAGCGTATCCGGTTAGTTGTGCTACTGGAACTCGGAAAATAACCCTTTATTTTTGCATTATTCTAAGGCAAAGATTCAGGTGTTCATTTCTGCTCCTTGTTATTCCAAGCAAGGTAATGGCATTTTTACTTTAAATGAGCCCTAATTCAGCCCAAAAATGTCCTGTAATGAAAATCAATTTCAGATCAAATGCAATAATGTTATCTCCCGCATTTAAACAGACTTCACTCTTCTTTTTAACTTGCATTTCTTTGTGAGTTTTGGTGTAGTGAGTTTAGTTATTCTTGTGAGAGTCGAGTGACTGAGTGAAAGGTAATCAAGCCTAGCTGGCAGCTCAGCGAGATCACGTCTAGTCTTGTAGAAACTGGAATATCCTTAGGTGTCCTCAGGATATATTTCTTCTTGAAACTGATGTGACTAACTTTCGGAAGAGATGATCTTAGGGTACTGCTTGATAAGGTACAGGTTTTATAAATTGTGTTGGATATTTTTCTCACTGAAACTATTTTCATGACTCAGAAGACACTAGATGCAGTCTATAATTAACATCTGGTACTGGAAATACAGCTTCTTTTGGATTTGTGGCTGCCTGACACAGCACTTTCCTGCTGTTTGGTAAGATGTCATTACAGGAAAAGCTCCAGAAATCTCTTTAACCTTCCAGAAAATTCATGAAAGATTTGTTAAGCACTGTGCTTGTGCTATGTGATTTGGGGTTTATGAACCTGAATAGTGTCCTCTGCAAGGTGCTTCCACTCTGATGGTTGGCTTGGCAAAAGGATTGTGGTTTGGCTCCTCAGCAGCCCTTTTGCAATGACCCTAGGAGGTTCCCCCCACCCAAAATACAGGTTCATAAATTTAATGCTAGATCTACATAGCTAAGAAAAAGTATGTCCATATCTCACAGCCAGGCTAATTTTAAGCTGCATAAACATTCTGCTCAATCTAATGTTTCCTCAAGTGGCTGCATGGAAAACAGTGGGGAAAAACCTTTGGATCTAGCTGCAATTTTGTGTCCCATTGACTTTGTGGAATACCCAGGGACCTGTTAGAATATGGGCCGTTATGGAGCCTTGAGATGGAGTGCGCAAAGAAAGGGGCTCTCAGCTGGCAAGCTGCCTATCCGTTCTTAAGGACTTCCTATGTTGAAGTACCATACTTGAATTTTGAAAAGTTTGTGGTGTTTTTGTTGTCTTAGATGGTGTGAAGTGCTATTCCTGGCTCGTGCTCATGATGCTCCAGTCACATGGATCCTTAGTTCTGCATAACTGCACAGAAACTAGCTGAAATGGCTTCATGCAAAAACTTCCTCCTTACCAAGCCCACTGGCAATGATAAAAAACAGATTTAGCTGGACAGTAGCCTAGATAGTAATGGTGACCTTTACCATGATAAAGAAAAGGTACCAGGAAAAGAGAGTGAGTTATACATTACATATATGTTTCAGAAGAATCTAAGGGAATAGATCATATAGAGACAGCCTTATGTCATTTTAGACAGTACCCAATAATATTTCTGAGTCCTCTTGCCTCTTTTTTCATTCTGGTTTTTTTTTTTTTTTTTTAACACATGGGTATAAATGCAGATGAGCAAAGGCTGTCATGTTACAAGGATCTTAATTACATCTTGGTTTAGCTAATTACCTGTAGGTAATTACACTTCTCAACCTTTGTTTTCTTAATCACATTTTTATAAATACATTCCATGAAGATCTGGACAACCTTCCATAATGTATCAGCAAGAGAAGCATGTGTGCAAGACACTCATACAGTCTTCCTAACTGGGGCCAATATCCACATTCACTTTTAGCATTAGTTACAACCTAGTCTTCATTTTCTGCCTGTGCCCTCATGCATTTCTGACATAGGAGTATTAGGCTGTTCTTTATTRAAAGTCAGTAGTAAGGTTTGGATTTCATTGCAACCGTGATTTTTTTCTTTAAGAAATGAATTACTCAAGCTCAGCTTAAGGTTTGTTAGGGAGGATAAACCAATGTGTTCAATGTGCTATCAGTGATGAAGCAGAAGAGCCTAGTTTGAGAAGCTGCCTCGGGAAGTTACAGAGCTGAAGTAAAAAAKGAAGATCAAATATCTCGTGCAATGTAAATGTAATCTTATCTAACAAAATGCATTATCAGAAAGTGCAAGTCAAGGATCAAACTGCAATGAATGGAAAAAAAAATCATTGGTTTGTGGAATTTTAATTCRCTTGTTTAAAAAGCATAACGAGGGTTTTGGAAGCATCTGTTTAAAATCACTTCAAAATCGCAAGGTTATCTAAGGAATTTGGGACACCTGTAGGTGCTAATTGGTATCTGTGGARATGTTTTGAACTCTGCACAAAAGATGAAATCTCAAGTGATTTGAATCTGTCTTTACAATTCAGTAGTCACAAGTAKTTAGCGAAGATTCACTCCTCCTTTCAGTCTTTCCCCACTGAATACCGATCTGCTCAACTGGATGGAAATATATCGGTCAGTTAAATGTTGTGATTCATTTAAAAGGTACTGACAATAATTGGACCTATTTGCCCRATTGGGCATATATCCAGTTACAGGGATACATCTCACTTTCTTGGAGCTCTTCAAAAATTGAAGACTAATTAGTTTTCTACTTGTATCCTGGGAAGGATGAAGATTGCTGTCTTTCCAACAGCTTTAAATCCTTCTTTTKGTTATTTTGCACTGACAGCAGAGTGTCAAAATTGTCTGTTGTGTTTCTTCTGCTACAGAAACTTTGGSTTGTTCCAATAAATTTGTTTTCTCCATGATTATATATATGCCAACTCTTGTTATTTCTGTTACTGTTGCAGTGCAGACTCCAAAGTCAGGTCCAAAGAACCACATTTTAGGCATTCAGCTGCCATGAGAAGGAAGAAGAAGCTCCTGGTTTGTTGCTGCAAAGCAGTGCAAATGTTGATGTGAGGTCTGTTGTCTRGGTTGTTATCATGGATGCTGGAATGATTGGCCGTACTGGTTTTCATGGGGGAATATAGGACAGTTCTGTATGGTTTTCAAAATAGTGATTTATCTTCTGTTACCCTTAAGTTGTGTTTGACAGTTCATTGTTTAAATTCTTTCATCTGTGAATTTGTCCTTGTGTAAGTTGTCCAGCAAAGCTTTTTYCTTGCTGGATGCGTATGGTTGTTTTAACATCATCACAGCTCACAGTGCTTCGTTCAGTAATCCTGTRTTGTAGAGGTTAGGAACTTCCTGAGAATGCTGACTCTGGCTTATGCATCGCCTTTCTAACCCCAGCTGACTTCTTCAGTTTAGGATGGTGTAAGACAGTGGAGCTACATCTGGTTTTCTTTCACTAGAGCGTGACAGAAAAATGGAGCAGAGTCCTTTCTCATTCCTCAGGATTTCCCTTTTGGAGAATATAGAGAAAATAAAGGGTGGATTAGGACRAGATCCTCTGAGCTGGAGCTGATCGGGTGAGAAATTTGAGGACTCAAAATTGTGGCTGCAGGCCAAAGGACTTCTCTATTGGGAGATAAGGTAGAGTACCATAGGGAGTGAAGGGCTGGAGATGACCTGGACAAGCTGGGGATGCTGGTAGGTTGCAGATTTCACAGTTCTGTGAAGTCTTCGCATCTGTGAAGTCTTCACAGATCCCAGGTGCAACCAGTCAGGTTGCTCTTCTGGGCTTGAGGCTCTCCCTCCCAAGACCCATGMCCAGGACTCATGTTGCTTCCTGCTGACTCAGCTGGAGCGATACCCTTACTAACATTTCTTTAGCAAGTGTGGAGGGTTGTCAGATGGAAACGTGCTGTTGTTTTAGCTGGTAATGTTGTGTGGAGTTCCTGCCTGCTGTTAGAAACACGGCCAAGCAGATGAGTGCCCTGTTGAAGTTCTGAGAACTGATCCGTTCTATTGGTTTCCTTGAGTGTGCATCGGATGAGAGGGGCCTCATTCAGCGTCCCAGGATTTCAAAGAGTTTATCCAAATTTTCAGGTGGGTGAAGCTGATTATTTGTTGTTGACAGAGGGACCGCACCAGGAGCTTGTCCTAACAAGCCATAATTGTGTGATTAGGAGAGTTTAATGAAGTCAAGRAATTCTACCTCACTCAGAGCATTTGGTTTGTTGACAGTTAATGTCATCCTCATTGAAGGAAATCTCTCAGTAACACTTATTTTTGCAAGCTATTTGGAAGCACYGATATTCAGAAGCTGTATTATTTGCATCAAAGACAAAAGTCAAAAA
>PTEX01000174.1:1080970-1185451 GCA_003342815.1 Eudromia elegans
TAAGTTAATGATCATGGAATCACAGAAGTGCAAAGCAGCTGGGRTTGGAAGGAACCKCKGGAGATACCTGGTCTYTGCTCTGGCAGGGTCAGCTAAAGCAGGTTACCCAGGATCACAGCCCGTTGAGTTTTGAATATCTTCAAGGATGGAGATTCCACAAGCTCTGGGCAACCTGTTCCAGTGTTGAACCAACTTCACTGCAGGTGAGGTGAATGTTTTCTTGTGCTCAAGTAGATTTTTTTTTTTGTGGAATTTTCAGGTTGTGCCCACTCTCTTTACCCTTTCCCCTCAGCTAGTTATACACATTGCTTAAAATCCCTCCAAGACATCTGTTTTCCAGCCTGGACGGTCCCACATCTCTCAGCCTCTCTTCACATGAGAGAGGCTTCAGTCCCTTCAGTCGTCTTTGTGGCCCTTTACTGGACGTGCTCCAGTAAATCCACATCTGTCTTACACAGGGAAACTCAACAGTTGGACTTCATCCTAATATTTGGATGCTTTGGTCAGTCCTGCATATGCAGCTGCGTCACCCTTCAATCCTGATGAGATAAATCTGACCAGGCTGGTCTGCTTAGRCCTCACCTAGAGGTAACTAGACCTCAGAGCTCATACAGATATGCTGAAAAAGACACATATAATGTGTTTGAGAAAGGCTCGAGTACAGAGTAAGGAAAAGACAAATATCAGAAAAAGTAGGAAAAAAAGACTTGTATGGAAATTCAGAGGACTGGAGAAGAAAGTGAAGCTGATAGGTGAGAGAAGGAAGGGAAAAGAGCAGATCTGTAGGCACATAGTCAAAAGATAGCAAAGTGTATGTGAAAGGAGGGAGAATTATGAAGGAAAAAAGGATGGAAGAAAGGAGAAATAAGGATGTTGAATCATAGAATCATAGAATGGCTAGGGTTGGAAGGGACCTGTRGAGGTCATCTAGTCCAACCCCCCTGCACACGCAGGGTCCCCTAGAGCATGTGGCACAGGGTGGTGTCCAGGCGGGTTTTGAAGATCTCCAGAGAAGGAGACTCCACCACCTCTCTGGGCAGCCTGTTCCAGTGCTCTGTCACCCTCACCGTTAAGAAATTCTTCCTCAAGTTYCTGTGGAACTTTTGGTGCCTCAATTTTTGGCCATTTCCCCTAGTTCTATCACTGGCCACCACTGAGAAGAGGCCAGCTCCCTCCTCCTCACTCCCTTCCTTGAGATATTTATATACATTGATCAGATCCCCTCTCAGTCTTCTCTTCTCCAGGCTGACAGGCCCAGCTCTCTCAGCCTTTGCTCATAGGGCAGATGTTCCAGGCCCCTAATCATCTTTGTGGCCCTGCGCTGGACTCTCTCTAGCAGCTCCACRTCCCTCCTGCACTGGGGAGCCCAGAACTGCACACAGTACTCGAGGTGCGGCCTCACCAGGGCTGAGTAGAGGGGCAGAATCACCTCCCTCGACCTGCTGGAGACGCTCTGCTTAATGCACCCCAAGATCCCATTGGCCTTCTTGGCCACGAGGGCACACTGCTGCCTCATGGTCAACTTGTCRTCCACCATGACGCCCAGGTCCCTCTCTGCGGGGCTGCTCTCCAGGAGGTCAGTCCCCAGCCTGTAGGCATGTCTAGGGTTATTCCTGCCCAGGTGCAGGACCCTACACTTGCCCTTGTTGAACTTCATGAGGTTACTCGCCGCCCAGTTGTCCAGTCTGTCCAGGTCCCTCTGGATGGCAGCGCAGCCCTCAGGGCTGTCAGCTATTCCTCCCGGTTTCGTATCATCAGCAAACTTGCTGAGGGAGCACTCCATCCCTTCATCTAGGTCTTCATCTTCATTTAGCTTCAGGCTAAAGGTGCTCAGTTGATGCTTCAGGCTAAAGGTGCAGGTGGTCGTGTTTGAGGCCCTTGGGTCTCATCAGGGATACACCCATCATATCGCAGAGCCCGAAGATTGCTCTTGTCCCTCAGCCCCTGGTAGTGACCCTCTGCTGTTCCCAGGTGTCTGGGCTTTCTCCCATCTTGCCYCAGATCTTTGGGGCAGCTTGTTCCCTACCAGTGCCCAAAACGCTGGCTCGTGATCACGTTTTACTGATTTCTGAAGTACCCTCTTTGCTAGACTTGGACAACTGACTGTCACAAGTAAGTGYAACTAACTTGCAGCATCAATTCTTTGTGTTCAGAATGTCATTCTCTTTTAGTTATATGTATGCACATAGGTATCTGCATATTACGCAGAAAATGACCATTATAGAATGAAGCTAATAATGACAGTGTTGCCATTTGACATAGAAACTAGCTTGAAATAYTTCTAAGTTTAGATTGGAAATAGCCAACAATTGCTCAGAAGAGAAATTCAGTTCTTTCACACTTATACGAAGAAAATATTCTAAAGAAGTGTTATTAAGCTACTGAGGCAATGCTGCAGACGTGGAAGGGCAGATTAATGCACCTAGTAAATACAGTAATTCGAACTAGGCCCATCGTGTCTCTTCCACTGCTGACTTACATATTCAGAACTGTTAGCATGAAAACTGCGGTTTCTACTTTATAATGTTTTTCTGCTCTACTCACTAGCTTTTTAAAACTTGTGCTTAGTTAAAACTTTTCAGAAGACAGAAGTAAACATTAATGGCAAGGAATCAGTTTTCTGAGAAATAATTGAAATGATTCTCTCCTTGTTCCATGTAGCATATAAAATCTTTAAAAGGGATTTTATGAACTATTTCAATAGACTTTACAGATCAACAACGGGTGAGAAAAACTTGTGAAAATGAGTTTGTACTTATCTGTTTGGTATAGGATGATTTAGAAGGGATTTAGGAAGCTCATCAATAAAACTGTGCAAATTATAATCAAATCCACATGTTTGGGTCTGTAAAAGCAGACATTTATAAAATAAATTGGCATATCGTGTTACTTTTGTTTTTCCTTAAGRTGACTTCATGTGAATTCAAATCAACGGCAGAGTTATGAGATGTGCTGGAACGTGTTGAAAGGTTTTAGCCTTATACCCAACGTCACCTCTCCCGAGCTGAGGGGACCGASAGCATATGGGACCTTGGGAGCTGTTCCTGTTTTGGCAGAAACCAGTAAAAGAATTTGGTATTTCTTGTAGTCGAAGGTCTTTCTACAAGTACTTGTAGTTGTTACCTATAGCTTTGGGTTCTGCTAAAGGGACTTCTACAGGGTGGTTTTATTTCCACCACTGTCCTCTCGTTATTGCTTTCCCTCCCTCCTATAGCTTCAATTAGCTTTTCCATACTGAAACTTTAAAATCTTGTTCAGACTTTTGCTGAAAACTCATCTTCTATTACAATTCTTGCCCTGTGGGAGATTTCACCGGTCTCCACCCAAAAAGTCCCTGGGCAGTTTTAATCTGGAACATCCTCATAGGTGGATGAGAGCGTATCTAGGGCAATGCTGGCTTTAAGCTTCCTRTATCCTCAAATCTTCCTCTCTTCTTTCTTCATTTCTTCTTTAATTCAGCTTTTTTTTCTCACCCCAAAAAAACATTGATGTTTTACCTTTTAAAAAAGAGAAAAAGAAGGGAAAAAAAATTATATGTTCTAGTGACACCCTGTCGCTTGGATTAGCRTATTGGTCTAACTGTTTCTCTTATACTTTTAAGACTAAGAAAGGAATGCCCAAGGGTGACATAAATCATCTTTAGCTCTAAGAACCTTTTAAAGTAAAGAATTTTCTCCTTATAGGATTGAAACTTGTGATCTGTCATCAGATCTGTAGTTATTGGAGATTTAAGTGCCGCGTCCTGCCTTTCTCTACATGCAGGGGAAACTGGTTTCTTCTTTTAGCCAAAGGTTAAATTTAACCTCGCTTTTAATTTTYAGGTACATATTTCAAAACTCTCATGGTTTTGCTCATGTTTAGCAGCTACTAAAAAAGTAACTGTATATTTCCAAATATTTGGCAACATGAGAGCTAAGGGATTGCTAGATTTTACTGACAAGATGCACCGTCCCCATCAAAGTCTGGAGCTTCGCTGGATTCCAGTATGTCGTGGGATGAAAAGAAGCAGCTTTGCTCTCAAAATATTGTGCACAGAGTGGTTTATTTTAACTTTTTTAAAGAAAAGAAAAGGGGGATGGGGAAATTAGAACATAAAGGACATTCCTGAAAAGATTACAGGTTCTAATGAGGAATGGCTTTGGGATCTGAACTAAATATTGACGGTTAATATTGTTGGATTTTTTTAAGCAACTGCAATGTTAAGAATTATTTCCGATCATAACCATGTTTAATAGGAGAATGCCAACTATTTATCTTTTTTTTAAAAAAAGGTTGATAAGAATCTTATTAAATAAAGAAAACAAATTGTGTATAATTGTTCAGAAGTACGAGGCTGTTGTGACAGCAGGTGATAGGACTGGAAAGTTAGTGAAACATTAAGGTTCTGTTAATGTTGCTTTAACACAAACACAGCAATGAACCAGTCCTTTTTTTTTTTTTTCCCCATAAAGGAAGGGAATAAGACACATGGCCTGTGCTTTGAAAACAAGCTGATGTGTTAGTGTTCATCATGGAAGAGGCTCACTCGAGGTTTAGAAAGTTGCCACTCTCTGAAAATAACATCTGCTGGGGGCAGGAAGCCAAGGGGAGCCTGATGCAGTGTATCTGAGCTTCCTGGTCCTTCGGATTTATGATATTTATGTTAGTAGAGTAAGCAAGAGTTTGTCTGAGATTTGTTTTTAGTGAATGGTCACTGAAGCGAGCCTAGTTTTCAGTTTTAGTAAGGTGTCATCATTAGGAAACACATGAGCTTTGTAGGGAGAAAGCATCTTCTGACATCAGCAAGCTGATCTGAATCACTGCTACTCCTTGTAGGSTTCTGTGTCCCTAGAGAGACAAGCCCTCAAGTTACGTATCTTTTTATTAAAATAAAAGCTTGTTAACTGACTCCATGACGTCGCAGTTTGCATCAGATTGCCTCTGCTGAAAAAAGTGAGTGTGCTGTTGTCCTTGAAAGTTGTGATTTTGAAAGATACAATTAGGTCTCTGAAGTTTGGCATAAGAAAGGATAAGACTGGAATCATTTGTTGTTGTGGTGATCTTAAATTTTATTTATTTATTTATTTATTTATTTATTTATTTAAATTCATGTGACACCAGAAACAAGCAGGATTTGTTGGTACAACAGAAATGAGATAACCCAGGTCTGATAGCTGTTGGAGAGCCATACGTGTGATGTTATTTTGAAGTGTTTGACTGTTAGATTATATACATTTAKATATATTTAAACAGAATGCACGAACCAGAACAGCTGGGACGGCCTTAGCTGTTTCAAGTTTTGTTCTTTTTTTTTTCCCCTTGAAGACCTTGTTATTTTCCTAAATTCTTCCTTAAAACGACAGCTTGTTTATTTTGTGTCCCTGAAAGGAAAACTGGGAGACCTGCCTTTCCTTCACTTAATGTTACCAGCGTGAAAAGGGAGACTCCTCTGAGTGTGACATGAGAGGGGACCTGCAGCCTGGTGCCATCGCTGCWGCCTTGCTGTGGAAGAAGCACCCCCGGGGGGGGTCAGGACCTGGCACGGCCCAGCAGGGACTGGGCAGCAACATGCGGGAATTCTGCTGGAGTCACRGCTTAGAGCTGCCCAGCTCCATAACCTGGAGGCTGAAAAATATGTGATTATTGCACATGATAAGATTGAGCAAAAATTGTCCAAACATCTCCTGGTGGCGATCAAAAGAAAACAGTGGCACTGCTTTTGCRGTGCGCGTGTGAAAATGAGAGCTTCTTAATTGCTGCTGAGCTGTAAAATATTTAGGYTTCGAACTCTTGCAGGTCTGCTCTCGATGTCCAAGTGACTGGTTGGTTGGACGTTTTAGAAGGCCTCGTGAATCGGAGAAAGGCCTTTCGGTGTCCCGTGCAYGGGCCGGGTTTGCCCAGCGGAGGATTCCCATGCTGGCCCGTGGTCCCCGCGGGAGCCGGGTGCCCACGCGTGGCCTCGTGCCTACCCTAAACCCCGCACCTCGCCTGTCCCGCAGACCGGCCTCTGCCTGCCGAGGATCCTGCAGACGCGTCCGCAGCGTGCGCGGGATCAGGCGCTGCAAACACGGCCGCCAGTTCTGCTCCCGTCAAGGAACTCYCTATTTTCACTGATATAAGTGAAGTAGAAACATCTTCCATTCAACTTAAAACACTGTGCAGTGCCTTGGTGCGATGCTTTAACTTTACATTTTACAGATACCGTAAAGACACCTGGTTTATATCTTTCCCAAGTGGCAGATGGTATAAACACAGGATCATCGCTCAGGATGAAACATGTGAGAAGGTCCCCTTGGAAGCGAAGGGAAGAGGTTAGTGGAAACAACCTAATTGAAAATTAAAGTGCCTCAAGTGTCACGCTTGCTTCAGCACTAAGAAGCTGGCACAGCYGGTGTGGGGAAGCAGCTGGAGGAGGCACATGGCTTAAACCAGTGCGCTTCCCTGACCTGCCCAGGTATTTCCATCCTGAGTCCTGTGTGGTGATCGTGCAGAACCGTATTCCCTGCTTCTCCTGCATGCATTGCAGGGAAGCAGGAGACTAAATGGGAATTTTGGCAGAGCAGATCATCTTTTCCATAGGCTTGGCAGGGAGCTGCAGTGACCAGCTCTGCATTACGCGGCTCCAGCGCTGCTGTCATTTTTCAGAGGGTGTTGGTTGAAATACTCCAGAATTACAAATCCCACAGTTATTATCCCTCATTACTTTTGTGGCCTTTTTGGAAGTATTCTAAGTTTCTTTCTTTATTTTTTTTTCCATTTTTTGGAAGAGGAAGAACGTGTTTATTATCATGGAGCTAGGGGCACGACTGAAATGCTTGGGTTGGCAGATCACAACTGGCTGTTGTATCTTGGACCCGACTTGTTGCCRCTGGAGAAGATGCAAGTTCATGCTGTAGCAAGAGTAGCTTTTCTAGATGCATTGTCCGACTTCTGCAAATCCTTATGTTATTTCCCTTAGTCAAACTGCCTTTTTTTCTTTCCAAACTTGAATCAAACTCCCCGGTGGATTTTACTGAGGCAAAATAGCACATGTATGTGTGAAAAATTGCTGCTCCTAGCTGTCCCACGCTAGCTAAATATTTAAACATATGCAGCTTGCCTAAGTGTACGTTGCTAAAGCAGTGGTTTCCTGAATGAGGATTTAACAGATTATTCCTGAGCTTGTGCTATTTTTGGAACTCCACTRTTGCAAAGCAGAAGTCCTGCTGGTTCTCCAATATATTTGTGCATAGACTTCCCTAGGGAAGCAGCGCTGCCGGGGAAGGCGGCGGGCTCCGCTTCCGAGAGGCTCTAGCTGTGGTGTGTTCAGCAGCGCTGAACCGAGGCGGGAGCCCGGCGCCTCGAGCGCTGCAGTGGGCGAGGTCCCTGGGCCTCGGGAACGGACGGCCTGTTTACGCAGTGGGTTCAAACCACAAAGCTTAATTTTTCCCAGATTTCATGGATGCTTTTTTTCCAAAACAGTAGTTAGAAGTCACAGTGTTTTRGGGCAACAGATATGAAAAATGTTTCACTATTTAACTATTATTGCTATGGTGATATTGTGCTCAATATCGTTGTTGAGTCAGATAAGACCGTAGTGGGAGATTAATGACCTGATTCTCTTTATTTATGTATTTATTTATTTATTTACTACAGCAGCAAATGCAAAGTTCTTATTACCATTTTCATGGTTTTGGAAAAAAATGCCTAAAATTTTTTTCTGAATTTAACGAAGTAGTATTAAGGACATACTTACCACTACTTGCCACTGCAGATTTCTAAAATAGATTGTCATTATTCTTTTTTGTTTGTTTTTAAAATTTTTTTTGAGATTTTGTCATTTGGGCATTTGAAATCTCATTTAAATACTAMGCATTTTTAGCAGGATACGTGTGCCAAACTGTGCCGTTGCCACCGTGACAACAGACTCAACACCGTTGACACAAACTTGCAAAGATACAAATCCCAAAAGCCGCTTAGTTGATTCTTGTCAACTGCTGCTGCAAGCGTACATGAGTTTTATAAGCAGAGCTAAAACTGCTGCTCTGTTTTCAGAATTCAAATTAGTGGTTAAGTACAATCCTAACATATGTTTCTTCTGCTGGTTTTCCGATTTTTTTTTTTCCTTCATTTCATCAATTTGAATATATTTGTCATAGTCCAATTCTCTGAACTTATGGAGACATGAAGGCCTAGGTGGAGATTGGAAGTGGTTAATGTAGAAGCCCCATTTGCTCTTGGCTCCATCATGTTCATTAGGGAGGGCAGCAGAGACCTTTGATGAGGTGAGCTGCCACACAGGGTGGTTCCCTGTGGCCAGCAGGACCTGTGTTGACCAGGCTGCTTGCTTAGGACTCCCATAGCTAGATGGGGATGGATTAGAGCGCCAGGACTTGCTCTTTGCTGTCAACTGTGTTGGTCCAGTGGGAGCACAGCTACCCTACAGCTAATCCACAGCAGCCTCCAGTGGGAAGTTGTTAAGTTATTCATTACTTCTTATCGTTGAATTCTTGAGATTTTTAAAACGTTTCAATGTGTAGATTGATTGCCTGCCTGACAGAGTAGTTACTGATTCAAACCAGTGATAGGGAAAGCCACCTTCAAGAGTGAATGTAAAGTAGGAATCGGCATCAGTGGTGTTGCTTGCCTGGAGCCCAGATTCAGGGAGCCGATACGATCCACAAGCCGCCCCTTGCTGTGAGAGCTCTGCYGGTGCAGCAAGCAAGTGCTCCCTTGGGTGGGAGAGCCACAAGTGAAAGGAAACGTTGATCAGCTTGTTGGCCAGGAGGCAGCGAAAGGACCTACGAAAACAAATCCCACATATCAACCCATCAACGAGTTACTAGGGAGGCTGGAACAAGGGACTGCGGRTAGGAGGGAAAAGTGTTGTACTGCTCCCAGCTCTGTTCTTTATCAGAGTTTTACAATTTAATGGGCACTTRTTTTTTATTTCTGTGTGTTTGCACAATTAGCTGAGGCCTTTCAAGTTTTGTCTTCTGCACGGCTGGAAAACAAACTGGTGCAGCAGATCACCTAGTTCTGGACATGTATTGGGTCCCCTTCATTATCAAAAACTTGCGTGTKTGTAAAATGTTTGGCAGAGGTTCTGGGTTTTTTTCCTCCCAAGATGAGTGTACATCATTGCAAGAATGTGTATTGTGAAGTAAAAAATTTGAAATAATCTGCAGAACATCAGTGTTTGGCCGTTCTTATAAAATAAACCTACAAGAAAGATTTTTTTTGTTGTTACATTTTGTGGGGTTTTTTTCAATGAAATCTGTTGCATGAACTTAGTATAATGTGCTCGGTGCTTTGATAGCATCCAAAGACTTATGATACAATGAGAAGCTGTGAAGGAAGGCATCAGGCTAACATTTGCTTAGATTTCCTGGAGAAAACATTCTGCTATTGTGCTTATTATCAAATACTTTGAATTTGTACTCTATTTTTTTTTTTCTATTCTAAATATTAAGCGTTTCAGTGGCGGGGAGCAAACTGAAAGAAATACTATGTGTATTGAAATAAATACAGATAGTTTTCAGGTATAGTTAATATTTCTACTATGGGTGTTTGGCACGTACATTGTCATACAGCTGGACTTYTTGAAAGTGATTTCCTTAATTATCTAACACGGCCTAGAACTTTCTGTATTTATTTAGAAGATTCCTCTTACATTTGGGGAGGAATAACYGCAGACACCAGGACAGATTAGGGGCTGACCTGCTGGAAAGCAGCTCCATGGAGAGGGATCAGGGAGTCCTGGGTGACAAGAAGTTACTCGTGAGTCAGCAATGGGCCCTCGTGGCCAAGAAGGCCAATGGGCTCCTGGCTGCATCAGGAGGAGCGTTGCCAGCAGGACAAGGGAGGGATTCTGCCCCTCTGCCCAGCCCTGGGGAGGCCAAACCTGGAGTATTGGGGGCAGCWMTGGCTCCCCAGGACAGGAGGGTCCAGCGCAGAGMAACAAATATGATTAAGGGAGTGAAGCATCTACTGTATGAGGAAAGACTGAGCGAGTGGGGCCTGTTTAGCCTGGAGAAGACTGAGAAGGTATCTGATCAACATGTACAAATACCTGTGGGATGAATGTAGGGAGGAGGGGACCAATCTCTTCTCAGTGGTGGCTAGTGACAGTACAAGGGGTAATGGGTGCAAGCTGAAACCCAGGGAGGTACCATATCCATGTGAGGAAGAACTTTGCTGTGAGGGTGACAGAGCCTGGAACAGGCTGCCCASAGAGKCTGTGRAGCCTCCTTCCCTGGAGATCTTCAAACCYGCCTGGAAGCCACCCTGTGCTCCGTGCTCTGGGTGTCCCTGCTGGAGCAGGGGGTGGGACTAGATGGTCTCTAGAGGTCCCTTCCAACCTCAACCMTTCTGTGATACYCAGCAGTTATYTTTGAGCATATAAAGAGCTTATAACTTYTTGTCAGGGTGGAATTTTCCTTTTCAGCCCCCAAATTGGAATATCCATCATTCCAGCCAGGACATTTGCATCCCCTTTTGCTTTTCATAAATCTTGAGATGAAAAATTCTGCATAAATAAAAACTCTCCTGTAATGACTTTTCAGTTATTAGATTTCAGTTCTATATTTTGTAGTTTGGGGACTGTCTTCATTTTGCAAAAATACTTGCAAAAATAGTGGCATTTTCAGCTCTTTAAAACAGAAAAAAGTATGRTGGAAACAGCGTTTGTCATTTTTAGGGTATTTACAGATTTCCGATTTGTTCTAACCACAATTTACTATTACTGTATGATTTTAAGCAGATTATCATCTYTCAGTGTAACTCAGCATAAAAAGCAAGCCTTTTAAAAACGAAGACAACTTCATAGTATGGAACGCTTCAGTTTGCTGGAAGGAGTAATGCTCCTATTGTAAATACTTGACTCTTTAAATACTGGAAACTCTCCAAGAATKAGAGACTTGTTAAGGTATGGATGTTACAACACTACTTCCAGCAGCTTTACAGACAAGAAGAAAGATGTAAGGCATGCCAAAATCATACAGGCTGTTCTCTGAGCGTGCATCGATTCTTTTGATTTCAGCAGTCAGTTAATTCATCATCATTAGATGATAAAAGCCTGAAAAGGGCTGGGAGAATGGCATTTGCCATTGGATTTTACTGGGAGCATTCAACTAAGAAGGAGAGACTCAGTGGCATAGTCAGCTCTTARTTATCCAGCACAGTGGGGTTGGCATGAGCTAGCGCACAAAAATCAGAGACACATTCAAAATACATTTGAATATCTGAAGGAAAATGTATGCATTAGGCTATAAAACCATGGTTAATATTTTTACCTGTGGAAGGTTTGCAAGCAGATTTCTTTTCAGCTGCAGATTAAAAAAGGGGGAAAAAAAAGAAGAAAAGAGAAAAAGTTGGATGGGTCGTACAGCTGGTACACAGTGKTGTTCACGTGAATTCTGTTTATATCAAAGGTTGACCAAAGAAAGATCACTTTATATAACCAATCTTTTGAAAAAGAAATCTTTTAATTCAACCCAAACYAAGTTTCAAAATGTTAGAACCTACTTAGATGTCTAAGAAAAATGTTCTGCAGTGGAGGACTCTCCAGCTACGTTGTGAAAGGGGAGCTCTGTGTACAATCTAGGTGGTTGTTACAGAAACCACCCAAAGCAGGTCCCTTCAAACAACCATTTTATTTACTGGCAGAAATATTAGATAGAGAAACAGATACAGCAACATCTTGCAGCTGCTCACATTAGTTCTGTGCCCCGTGCCTGCTGTGAAACACTGCAGCTTTCATTAAGGCTTCCAAAGCCTGAAAAAGTTACTGGGAGATGTGGGTATTTTTCCATCGGAAGAACTGAAATACTTTCCCAGAGGTGCAGGTTTTAGCAATTCCCAGGATGCCAGAATTATTATTCATTTTTATTTAATTTTGTTGGTTAATATAGTTTGGGATCGTAAAGGATGAGTAATGCTGATTTTTAGTCAAGTCCATATCAGAATTACTGTTTATGTCCCAGGCTTTCAGTACGGAAGATTTTAGCTCTGAAGTGTACTTTTTATTGTGCCAGAACTTGGCTTCTTTAGAGATTCTCAGCTAATAATAAAGCATGCAATGATTAGGCAATTATTCATATAGACACAGGAGAGGCTGAAACAGCTCAATGTAATATAAACTAATTCAGTATAATCCATACCAGATTGAGTGTTTAGGTTCCTTAAAGCTTTGTAAAGTTTGTTGTAAATCTTGTTTTGAAACATTTTATTTGCCTAATGATTTTTTGGAGTAGGGTAAGAAATGCCTTCTTCTCTACCTCCACGTGTCTCCTATTACATGCCTGCACACCCCTGAATCCACACATAAACCCTACCCTCCAGTAAAGAAATGCTGGTGTATTGACTGCTAAATTAATGCATTAGTCTCTTAACACATCATTTTATCTAAATCAGGACTGTTGACTTCTGGTCAAGGTCTGGAAAGAGCTATGTGTGATGTTTGTGACCTGCGTGCATAGAGTTTATCACAAATACTCCAGAGTAATGTATTTAGGGGAGTTACTTGTTACGTTGGAAAGCAATCTGCCCTTGCTAAAAGCTGTTTCCTGGATGTGTCTTGAATGGCAAAATAGACTGAGGTTGTCTCACCATCTCCACGTATCCTTTTGGCACATCACTGTTCCCTAGTGATTTGTGGKTTCGGGACCTAGCACCCTGCATGAGCAGCAGGCCCCAAACACACAGATGCTGCCGGTATCCTGGAACTTTGGTCTCTTGTTGGATGCTGATGTGATCTGCAGTGAACACCATTGAGCACCAGAATCACGTGTGCTTGCTGACAGCTTTGAGACAAAACAAATGAAAATTGCCTTTTCAACTCCTTCTGTTCCTTAGATTACTTGCCCTGGRATTCTCCATAAAATTTGAATGTAATTTGATAGCCAAGCAGTTAGCAAGATCAACTAGAGTAAATCAGTTGCAATTACTGCTGCTTGAGCATTGGAACAAAACCAGATGACAAAAATCTCTAAATAATTTATCAAATATGTTGCTGAAATAGAAACATGTATCACCTGGAAGCTGATGAAGATGGATCCCGATATAATTATGATAAAATGTTGTGTTCTTTAAGATTTCTAAATCAAGACAGATTTATACCATCATCTATGAGCCCTTTTTTTTTTTTTATTTTTTACAAGCTGTTTTCATTTGACTGGACTATATTTAGATAATCCTTATAGCTTATAGTGTACTGTAACTAACAGCAGATTTAACTATGGTTGAGGATTAATCTTCCAAGACAGCTATACAAGAGGAATTCCATATTGCTTTCCAGTATGAGGAATTAAGTCTCACGAAAGATCTCCTACAGGTGTACGGGATTCACTAGTAATTAATGAAAGAAGAGGGCTGGAGACCCAAGAAGCTTCTGAGGTGATACAAAACGTTTGGTGGACAGAGTTAGGGGTCGTTGTTTGCAAGAGAATATAATCTAGCAATTACAGACCTGCATAATCAGTGGTACTTTGGGTTGATTTTCTGATTTTTCAGGCTAGCTTGTCTTGTTYGTTCATCTTCTGATCCACCCAGTCTAAAATCTTTGTATATAAAAACTCCTGTAACAGTATTGCAAAGCAAAAGCTTTTTATCAGTATTTTCTAATCCTTTCCACCATTTTTTAATATTTTGGCTAGTGTTCATTACAACAGAGGAGGCAAAAAAAWAAAGAAATTCAGAGGAGACCTTCCCACCCACCTCCGCTGACATCCAGAATTCCCCAAACATAGAAAGTTGTGGTTGTTTTCCTCCTCCTGAAGCCGAAATAGCTTTCAAAGGCTTGGCAGATGCTGCAGCATTTTGATATAATTGTTAGGAGTTTAATGGTTTTTTGGAGCCAGCTCTCCTCCCCTTGCTGTAAGTATTCACAGGCAGAGGCTGCAGTTTTATATTACGGCTGTGTTGATTAACTGTGGGCCATGACCGAGAAGGGAGGTCTTGTTTTCTTCTCCAGAACATTTTCCTTCCCCCTCCTGTATGTCAGCAGCATTACTAGTTTGACCCCACAATGAACTGCTTCAGAGAACRAAAGCTATGGAAAAACAACTAAATAAAGAATAGTTTTCCCGCTGTTTTGGTGCTCTGAACCTGGTGCCCATGGGGTCGGGTGAGTGTAGAGGCAGGGAAGGTGGCTGGGAGATCCAGGCCCTCTATAAACATAGACCTTGAGCATATAGGTTCTCCCATCAATTTCAAGATTATTTGTGCTTTTTCTGTGTAGGTGCTGAAGGGAATGGTCTGGCTGGGCTCCTGGTGCTTGGTGGCCTGGTGTCCTCCCTGCTCCTCCATGATAGTGTGCTCCCTGAGCCACCTACCTGCTCAAACACTAGTGGTCACTGTGGTGTTCACCTGGCTAGAGGGACCAGGGAGTAGATCCATTTGAAAACAAATCTAGAAAAAAAAATACAATTTGTGCAAAAATACATATATATATATATACACGCACACACACAAATATAAATATATATATACACATATATGTAAAAACTGACCTCACAGCTTCACTAACGCTGTTTTCAGCCTCGCCCTGTAAGGGACAATGGAGGACCTTGTAAGGGACAAGGGAGGATGAGTTTGTCTTTTCCAGCAGCATGACAGATTTTGATCTACTTGAGCTTATTTAGACATCAGGCTGGAAATTGCCCAAGCATTTGTATAGAGAAAGGTTTTTCTTCTACCGTTTCTTTGACCCTCAGCTGGTGCAGTCTTCCAGGTTCAAGGACTTATTTGAAGGATAAGGTCCTGAACCTCCCCCTCTCCATCAGTGAACGTGTGTGATTCAGTAGCTGTTCTGAAACAGAGCTGGAGAGTGAGGTTTGATCTAGAAAAGACATCTGTAGGTGCCGTGCGTCATGGACAATTACCCTTTTTAAGCAGTGTGGAGCTAATAGCCATGTATGGACTAGTCGTGTCCGCACCGATTTTCTGTGACTTCCTTTGAATATTTCGACTCCTACTGATTTTAGGGGGAGAGTTTTTGACTGAGAAGCCAGTGTGTCTATGTTAAAGACAAACCATTAATGTGTTAAATCATAGCTATTAAGTGATAGGAGTTATTCTGACCCAGCAGAGTTGCCTCAACTGTAAGCATCCAAGCAACCCTAGGCTCCTTTTTTGACAATGGGAATCTRTTATTAAGTCCATGGAGTTTAGAATATAGCTCCCAGAAGTGGATGCTTGTGGTCAGATGGTTCATGCCATAGAAAATCTGCAGCTAAATCATCTGCAGGCTTTTGGTTAGACTTCTGTACCAGGTTGCTTGGAGAACTCAATGCCTGTAGAGAACTGGATGCAGAGAAATTGCCTTCTGTTTCTCCATGGAAATGGAAGCGTCCAGACATGACAAGAAATGAGTTGAAAAACTCCATCTCAGGTTGAAATCAGGAGGAGAGGGAGCTGTTTAGAAGCTTTAGCCTGTAAGTGCCTAGGCGCAAGTGGCAACATAGACACGCGCCAGTGCTTAAACAATTCAGCTCTATAGGAATGTTAATATGGCCAATATATCAAGCTATAGAATGATGTGCTCATAAGATCAGCATTTTCATTAGCGTTTGAAGAGTAGCAGGAATGGTGTGCAGTATTTTTTGTTGGTTTTCTTTTTCCCTGTCACTTTATTAATGGGACTGTACTTGGAAGCTCTCGGAAGGCGGCACAGGACCCTGCCTTCRCTTTGCCCTTTGGGTCTGACAAGTTCAGTCTAGAGGAAAGCATCATTTTGCCTACCGTCATCTAGATCCTGGCTTATTTCATGGTTGTGTTCATGACAGCTTTGTTTAAAGCCACAAAGATTGATTTGTCTAGCTCTTGGCTGTCACTGTTTGAGAGGATGAAATTAATAGTCAATCCCTTTCCATCCCCTAAAGTGTTTTCTTTCCAACAACCTTTTAAGGTAGGTACCACTAGGATAGCAAATCCATAGTGCTCTGGTAATGTTTAAAACCAAATTGCATCTTATGTGTCCAAGCTCGATAATTTAAGTGTCTTTGTCAGAAGTAAAAGATCAGTGAAAGCTCCTACTGCATAAAGGGGATAAAAATGGAAAATCAAGGTGCAGTTCTAGAGTGAAGTTTAAAAACTTTTTTTTTTTTAAGATTTTCTTCAATCCTTTCTCTTCGTTGTCAGCACTGGCATTTTAGTAGAACTGTAAATTTCAGTATACTGAAATAAATAAATGAATATTTCAGTGGAGCTTTTCCACACTGAAGGTTAAATATAAGCAATTATTTGCAGATTTTTCAGTGAGTATGTAAGATCTGCATTGTTTCCCAATACAGGTTATTTTTGACATTAATTGACTATTTTTCCCCATCTTTTTCCTAGGTGTTTACTTCCCATGGCCCTACCGTGATCATGCCAACCTGGTTCTGTTCCCGAGAATGGTTTTATCACGTGGGCAAATTTGATGAAGGTGGAAAGGTGGGTGCTGTGGATGAATACAGAGACAAGCAACCATCTGGTCTGACGTGCAGTACGTTTGTTGTAGTGACTATTTGCTGTTGGCTACAACCTTTGAAGTCCTGAGCATTGCTTTAAAAAACACTAGATCAAAATGAGTCCAGTATATCTGGACTGTCGTGTATATATCATTCTTGATTCCAGTTTCGTGGGAAATGGTACTTTACTAAACGCATTTGGTTTGGTGCAACTCTGGTAATTTAAGGGCATGACTGAAATTGGGTTTGCAAATAACTCTAGCATATTTTGGTAGGTGTGTCAGCATACCTGGAAAAATGAAGCAAGATTTCAGAAATTCAAGCTCTTCTCTAGGCCTGAAATAGTAGCAGCAGATGTAAAAGATAAATAAAAGCCAGGAAGAACTGTTTGCAGTTGTGTGATGGATACCGTGCCATCTCTGAAAATAAGGTAGATGTTTCTAAGGGGAAAAATATTTATAGCCGTAACGTGAAGGACCTCTGAAAGACCTATTAGGCTGTGCGTCATGTGTGCTTATACATAAATATATATGTGTGTGGTGGAGGAGGTGCATGAGGATATAAAAATATACTCTCTGGGCTGCCAAAAAAAAAAAATATATAATTTAAAAAGACAATGAACAAAGAGGAGGCCAAGTGGTGAAAAGCTTTGCCTTTAATAGGTTTGCCTTTAATTGCACAGCAGGTGGGTGGCAGGCCTGAGGATGGAGCCTGGCTTCCGTTGCAGTCTATGTTTTTTAGACACACTCTCTATTTCTTCTTTTAATTATTTTTCCTTATCATTGTATTTTCACATTCTGAAGAATATATTTGAATTAACTTCTTGAACATCATTGATAAGTTAAAAAAAAAAAAAMCACAATAATATAACAACAAATCCAATGATAAAGTTTAAGGAGTTAAAGAGACTGTTGTTCTACTCTTTTCATTTTTCTTGCCTTTCCTCTCTTTTTTGTGTGTGTTATAATGAGGTGGGAACTGTGCCACCTGATATTAAGATGTAATACGCTAACAATCCTAATGATTTTAAGCAGCAGTGTGTGATATGTCCTTCTAATCGTGTTAGATCCGTTGCCCTGGCTGACAGGAGGACCTTCCACAAAACCACCGAGCTAACAGGGCTGGCAAGAGATCTGAACGAGACAGGGAGCAGAAGCAACGAGGTCAAACCTTTATCCCGGCCRAGTTTAGAGCGCACAGCATCAGGTCCTAAATCTTTTAGCATTTGGCACTGTAAAGTATTTAGTACTGATCTAATTCTTTTCCCCTTRAAAAGAATTAATTTGAAGCAAAGAAAAACGTTCTATATGTATCAACAGGGCTATTGTACCGAGCCCTTGCCAGGATCTTACCCRTGTGTGTGCATGTGCTGACCTGACCTGTGGTCTACTCGAGTTAATTTAATCCCTGTCCTCTCTGTTTTTGAGTTAGTTTTTAACAGTGCAACCTGTGAGTGTCATATTGCTYCCAGTAAACACAGGAACGGACTGAGAAATGTCCAGCGTTCAGTCTTTTCCATTTGCTAAACCGTTTCCATGCCAAAAAGCTGCATTTCTCATTTGGAATAAAACCCGAACACCTGTTCTTCATATTTCAGTCCTTGGAACAAATGGAAGGGAATTCTTCCACGGAGAGAATGTGATTTGATGTTTTAAGTTATTAGTATGGGTGGACTGATAAAGTATAAATACATGACCTCTGATGTAATCCTTTTTTTTATAAGAAGTAGATATATATGTATCTGTCTGTCCTTTCAGGCTTTATGAGAAACATGYTTTTAAAATAGTTTGCAAAATGTTTTCACAAGCAAAATTCCTTCAGGTCAAGATCTGCAGTCACTTGGAATTTATTCTCTGTGTGTTTTCTCTGTGGCACTATCCAAACAAAATTCTAAATAGCTTCTGCAGAAACAATATCCACAAACAGGAATGGTTTATGTGCTCCCTAAATAAAAGGGCAGAGTCATCATATATGCGATCTCCAATATATGATTAGTTTTTGTAGATGCATGATCATGGTGAGAGCCCAAATTCAGAACATTTTCAGTGTGAAACCTCTTGTTATGAAGCAAAGCTGAAGGGATCACTCATGTTTTTAAACAACGTTAAAGTACTTGAAAACAGTTGATTTTAACAAGTGATTTCTTCGTGACGTGCTGAGCCTGAGCTAGGCAAATACAAAGGATCACCTTTTTCATGGCATCCCCTCTTAGGAGGAGAGTCACGTGAACTGTATTTTTGGCTTAATTTTCTTCAGGAAGCTCAAGGGAAATAATCTGCCTGCAAGTTATGCAAACCATACACAGCAAGGTGCAGTGGGGCTTTGCTAAACCCTTTGCAACTCGCATTATCTGTGTGATTTGCTGCTCTGCTTTGTGGTGTCTTCTAAAAGCTTGTGCAGTTGCTGAAAAGTCATAGCCGTGTCCAGAAGAGTCGCATAAAGCTACACTATGGAAAAAACTCACTGACTTTTACATAATAAGAATGGCAATATCAAAGCTGGGTGAACTGTTAAGTTCAGCATCTTGTAAAGGTGAACACAGAAATACACAGTGCTGTGTGTTCGGAGCTAGGCAAATTACTACAAACATCCGAGGGGGCAGCTGCAGTTGTGCCTAGGTCGAGCCTCGGAAGTTGCAGCTGGCTGCGCCCATGGGCTGCCACCAAAACGTGTCCTGCTGGTGGGACTCACCCTTCCACCCTTGTTGCACCCGGGCACAGAGCGCTGCCGTGCCCCTCGCGTGTCCCCGCGGCCGCCTTGTTCATTGCTTGTCTGCAGTGGCAGCCAGCTGAAGCAGCCCAGCTCCTTGCGTTAGGGGAGTGCTGTAGGAAACCTGCATGATGGTAAGAGCTGTGTAAATGAGCACTGCCTGCCTAGCCCTCGCTGTGCAAATGCAGCAAAGCGTGTGGCCATGGCTTTATTCACGCAGGATTATTCTTGACATCAAGACAGTAAAACACAACTGTTGGTTTTATTCTCTTGTGCTTTTACCAAAGTTCGGTCTCCTCTTTCCAACGTAGACCACATAGAAAATATTCCKTTTTTGCTTTTTTTCAGCCAAAGTCTCTCACCCCTGTCCTTAACCTTCCTTTGTAAGCATATGCAGACTAAAAATGGCACAAATGATTTAAAGTCCTAACCTAGTCTAGAAGTGCAAACAGAGGGGAGTTATTCCTAATGAAGCCCAGGTGGAAGAGCATATTTATAAGCCACCAAATGCAAGCTGTGGTTCACAGCAAAGTGCTTGGGATTTGGTTTTGATCTATTTTTATGCTAAAAGGTCAAAGCAAACATGAAGGTGGTGTCAAAGTCTGCATCCTGCACGGCTTGGAGAGAACTTTGTAGCCTGTTAGAGACCAGTGAATGCATTTTTCCATTTTTTGCTGCCAGAACACACGGATGTCATTCCCTCCAGAAAGGCAGGCAGTTACAGTAAGGCCCGGAAGGTAGAAAGCTAAGTAGAAATTTGGATTTTTTGGAACACAAATTATAATACTGTCAGTCTGTGAAACAGCCTATCAAGGGGCTCTGGAGAAAAATATGGATAAAACACAGGCCTTGGTATTTTTGGCTTGGTGTAGTTAAAGTTGAGCAGAGATCAGTATTTGATCAAAAAAGGAAAGAAAGTGGTGGAGTCAAAGATAAATTACTTCTTAAGCTATTTGAAAACTCACTCTATCTGCTACATGTAGTGTCTTTTTTTCCACTAGTGTATTAAATACCGTCCAGAATTTACTGTGTCCCCTCCTTTTGGAGGAAAGAAATTTTGCAGACATTTTCTAAACAACAAAGTAAATTTAGCATTGATACAGACTTTCTGTTTTATACTCGAGCCAGATGATTCAAAGACCTGATTTGGATATGGGSCATAGGGTGGCCTCACAGACCTGCACAGGGGATAGACTTATTAAAGCCCACCTGGTATAATCCAGAAGACAAGCTCTTAATAGCTGGGTAATAAGGCCTTAGCTTGCATACTTTTGGTGACCGTCCGAAAGGAAGTTACACTGAGGAGCATTTTCAGTTACTAATTTCAGCTTGAAATAATCTCAGTGAGAAGACCTTCCTTACCAAAGTATCATTTAATGCAAARCTGGTCTTTTTGCAAGGACTGAAGGATGGTTCATTCTTGGTAAACTACTTCATTTGCTGCATTTCTTCACCATTGCATTTAAATTGGAAATGAGCTGTTTTTTAAAAAGTATTGTTTAGTTTTAGGTTAAAGCAGCTTGGTAGTTAGTTCCATTAGGAGTGAGTTTTGAAAATTTTTTGATGAGGAGGAAGAGAATTACATGCCTGGAAATACTGTTGGATAGCTTGACATAAGTATTTTGAAACATAAGTATTTTGGTATTTACTCAGCATTCTTGCTTTCTTGATGAAATCTTTAGTATTTTGCTGTCTTAACTGCTTTAACGTGCATCATTTGATCTACTTTTCATATAACTATTGAAATGTATTGAAATGTTCTTCTAAGTAATGCCCTAAAATGCGCAGTTTAAATGCATTAGGTAGAGAAAAATATCAGTGCAACAAAGTACTTTCCAAGGTATTTATAAACTCCTGAAAGAAACAGATTAGTGTGGGATTTGCAAAATGAAATTTAGTTTTAACAAAGATTACTTCTTTTTGGTTCATTCTTTCTATTCAGCGATTCCAGTCTCCTCTGAAGAATGAGGGAAATCTGCACCTACTCTACCCAACATTTATTGTATTGTCTTTATCTGGTTGTCTGAGGTGTTCTGAGAAATAGCCTGATTATCCCTGATGTTTCCGATAAGGAGTGATTAAACTTTCCTCCAAATATGATTTGTGTTTTTGATATGTAAATAGGTTTGCTCTCATTGCCTTGCTTTTCATCACCTCCTGTTAGAGAGGCCTGCATTAATGAAATGGAGAACTTTAGATCCCCTTTTTCACAAGCTACGCTGCTTGGCCAAGGCTTCAACCTCCTCGGGCTCTGCCCACCCAGACCTGCCAGTCCTACCAGAGCGCTTGGAAGCACTTAGAGGACAGGGGAAGAGCACAAGGCACAGGTGAAGGCTGGAAGGAGGTTGCTGGTCATCCCAGGTCTACAACATGGTCTGCCTGTTACAGGAGCCGGGCAACAGCACACCGCAGAGGGCAGCTTTTCATTAGAAGCCTTCCCAAAATTGCTAACAGCATCATCACCCTCCCTGTGCTTATTCTGCTTTTGGTGAGCAAAGCAGGGTGCTCACAGGGCACTAATGATTGACGCTAGGGCTGCAAAAAGAGTGACCAGATTTGCTTGTTGCAGCAGTAGCTGGTTTGCAGCTTCCCAGATACATACGTTGAGGAGTATATGTGTGCTACCCTATAGCACAGAGAGCTGCTTTGTGTGATTTGCCAGCAGTGGCAAACCAGAGCAGCAAGGAGGAGGTGACAAGAAGGAATTGTCAAATGTTTACAGTTTGGTCCCTGAACAAGGAATACTCTTATTTCAAGCTACGCTGAATGCAAAATCATCTCCTCATCCGTCAGCAAGGGGCACATGCCCCAGATGCTGGGTAGACACAAATCCCTCACCTCTTTGGAAGCTGTAAGTCAGCTTGTTGATTCTAACATATCCAGCATAGCCCTTGGTGCAGTCATGCACAGACAGTAGGGTTTGCCTATAATCTGGAAAAGTCTTTATGTAGTATAGCAGCATATAGATTGTGCAACTTAACTCTATTTGTTCATGCTGAAAATTACTTATATGGTGGCCTGTTGCTGAGTTACTGGATTCTTAATTGACATTTTTAACTGTAGCTATTAATTTTCCAAAAATACTTCCAAATACCCCGTCGTGGTTAAACAGCCTCTCCCTTGAAAGCTCWGTCGTTTGGCAGAGATTCCTGGTGTTCCAAATGCCATCTGGATTCAATAATCCATCTCTGCTGSGGAGAAGCTCTTGTGCTGCAACAACCTCAGACGCCCGAGAGCCGTAGGAAGTGCCGTCCCTGCAGGATCTGTAACACGGTCAGCATCCTTCCTCCCCTGGAAAGCCCTTGGCAGGGCTGCTGCTTTGTAATGCGAGAGGCCACGGCTGAGCACTGCAAGGCACCTGCTCCGTCCTGSGGGGAATGGACTTTATTTCAGAAATACGTCCACCACTTATAGCAAAGCCAAAGAGTCTGCCAGCACCGAGCGGTAGGGACAGATTCTTCTACTTTTGTGGTACCTCTTTTTTTTTTTTTCAACCTGATTTTTAATGTTATCGCTGGATAATACAAATTCATGGCCAAAACAAAACGAGTTTCAAGTAAGGATGTGATATAATATCTCCAAAGCGAAATAGGTCTACTGCAGTAAACTGATACGTGCTATAAAACTTGTGTCCAGCCTAACACAGCGTGTGACTGGGAAACAGGCTTAAGGTTTAAGCTCTGCTCTTGACTCTCGGTCTTTCCATTGACATTGGACATAAGCAAAGAATAGAAATGGCTGCACGATAAGTGGAAAGAATTTGAGTTTACGTGGTTTTCTTTTGTTTTCCTGCTGATTGTGGTTGCTGTCTTCTCCACCAGCCTCCCCCAGATTCCTTCTGTGACCATCAAAGCAGGTTCATATAAAGCATAAATTTTAGATATTTGTGTAAACGTTTTSTGCCTCAGAGCTCTTGAAGTAGAAATCAGTCAAATAACTACAAAGAGAAAGATTAATTACAGATAAGCTGCCCTTGCCAAGCAGCCAGATCAGAATCCATTTTATATCAGAATTTGGGAGCTTTGACAAATTCAGGGTCTTAAATCAATCTGTTGCAGAGTGAAGTGTGGAGCTGCAAAGTCCAGAGCTCGATTTGCCTCTGATTTCTTCMAAAATATGTTTGTTCAATTGCTTGGAATATTTTTCCAGGTTCAAAGGGGTTTTTTTGTCTTTTCCCACTGCTCCCCTCTGGCTGCGCAGTCCCGACAGTGTCTGAGCTGAACACCGAGTGTGGCGGGTGGGTATGAAAAACAGACCCTGAACTGTCCTGTTCTAGAWGTAACTCAAAGGCCAGAAGAAACCACAGAATGATTTTGTGTCTGGTGCTTCAATTAGAGAATCTGTTTTTCTTAATTATGGAGAAAACTCAGAAGCTGTAATGGGAAAAAAACTCAAGTGTTTGTTTGTTTGGTTTTTAATGTAGCTTGTCCTTTCATTATCTTTTTATTTCAAAATAGACTCCCTACAGATGAAGTTGAGGTTTATGCCTCTGTTCACATTCATGTATATGATATTGCCTACAGTAAATGTAAATGTATTTCCCTGACTTGCCCTTCCTTTACTTTTGCCTCTCCAGCCTATATACTTTTAAATTAGTTTTTACCTTTCAGCTTTTTATTGATGCTACTGTTAAGTATTTCAGTTGGCACTCCTGAGTTCTCATAGCAAAGATTTTTAGCCTGATAAATTCCTGTGTTCATTTAAACAGTGGGTTTGAGGAGAGAAGAATCTGTATTTAAACATTTGAAATTTGACTGTTCTCATTACATTTTAATTTTTCAAGAATTTGAGGCATTGTCGAATGTACATTTTTCTGCTTTTTACCTTCAGTGTAGGGCAGGATCCCTAACGGTGGGTTTATGCTTTGGTATGTATGACATGCAATTGAATACTGTGTGCCATACGGTTGGTTTCTGGCACTACATCTCTATCCAGATGATTGTAGGACGTAGATTGGAAATGTTTCCATATGTTCCTGAGATTTCTAGTGCTTCCTAGAGCTCGCCACTAGGAAGAAGGCTGCATAGAAGTAAGTGGCAAGGAAGAAAGAAGTTTTGTTTGTAGAGCTTGAATTTTTCCAAGGCTTTTTATTAAGTTTCCTATATCTTATTTTGGAAGATTGGTGTATGCTTCTGTATAGCAACCAAAGAGCACGAATTCTATTAAAGCAAAAACACTGCTATTCTGAAATCACTGTGTTCCTTCAGGAACGTGTTGGGTTACTTTGGCATTTTAGGCTTTATGAACTGTTAAGCATTTGGGCTTTGTGTTTTGGGACGAACCTATGTCAAGCCTTATAACCTTGTCAAAATGAGGTGATGTTTATTTCTTCACCACTGTCCTTTGCTCAGCTGTMCTTCCTTTACCAACAGCCCTGTCTGCTCTTTTATTAGCTTTATCTTTTCTGTATATATATATGATATATATGAGATATATATATGACCCATATATATATATTTCTATAGATATATAATGATGCACAGATAAGTTCATGATATGGCACAATGTGCAAAGAATTTGAATAAAGTTATGTTAAACCTTAGTCAGTTGGCAGGGGAGTGAACTGTTGACTCAGATGCAGCCTGAAGTCCTAGGAGCGGTCGTCGCTTCTTGGTTTGAGATGTCTGCTTCTCTTCCAGGGCGTGCCGGAAGATTTGCTCTTTTTCTATAAGCACATCCAAAAGGGCGGGGACGTCTTCCGCGTTGACCGCTGCCTCCTGCTGTACCGTTACCATCCCCAGGCYGCAACTCATTCCGTACTAGAGTAAGCTGCATGTTTTTGTAGTACATAAGCATAAAGATTAGTTTCACCTTGAAGGACTGGCAGTTGGCAAAGCTGAGATGCTTAATGTCTTTTCCAGATATATCAGGCAATAGAATACCTAGCTATGTTTTTTTGTTGTTGTTTTTGTTCTTTCAAAAGAAAAAAGAAACCAACAGTASGCGTATCATATCTAGCAGCCTATTTTGATGATGCATTCTCTGTTCCTCTCTAATGCATCGGTCTGTCTGGCCTCTCTGCTCAGAGCCTTGCAKGATGCCCAGAGAACAGAGCTGCTGTGGTCAAAGGGCCCCTCCTGATGACACCAAAGTAACATGTCAGCACATCGAGCCCTGCTTGTTCTCTTTGTTGAATCCTTTGGGAACAGAGGCACATGCACCTAGGTACAGAGTCTGAGAAAAAATGCTGRGAAGCTGTTTGGTCTTTGCAACTGCTCTTGAAGTAATTTCACRAAACGCTCTAGCTGAGCACATGAGCTCTCATAGTCTACCTGAATATCCTTTCTGGATAGTTAAAGCTCCCTCAGGTCTAGCCTCGCAGTAGATGGAAAACACTTCTCATGTCTGCTGAGCATGGCAAAAGCAAGGAGTGAAGCAGCAGCTTCTTGAGCCCTTTGAAGGCAGTTCCTAGAGTCTGTGTGAAACTTACCCCAGTGGTGAAGTTTTGTGGGGATATTTGGATTATGAGGTTTTTAATATCTGAGGTTTTGCTTAACATATTTTCATGCTGTGTGGAACATAATATAAGAAAATTATTTGTTAAGGCTGCAGTTTAATTTCAAAAAGAACTATCTGAGTTTAAAAGAAAGCAGACCCTTTTGTAATACCAACAAAAGCCTACTTCAGAAAAACTAATAAAAACTAAACTGCTCATCTGATAATTTGCCACACTCATAATCCTTTCAAAATAGACAAAGAAAATATAAATCATCCAAATCAGATAGCGAGGTTTGAAAAATACCTGTGGATGTTTAGAGGTAATTATCTGAGGCACTTCTGTGCAAACCATTGCTGACTGCTTTTGCAGCGCTCTTCTACCCTAAAATAAGATGTTGTTAAATTGCTAATAGGTGATTCCTCTGCTCGTCTTTGCTCTGGGTGTCCCTGCTGGAGCAGGGAGGTTGGACTAGATGATCTCTAGAGGTCCCTTCCAACCCTAAAGATTCTGTGATCTTCGCCATCTAAGATGCTTTGCCAGACTACAAGTCCTGCAAGCTGTGCCCATGTCATAATACTAAAAATAATTCATTCTATTCCGGTGTGTTTTTATTAATAAAAAGTTATGTAAGTCATACTGTCCATTTAGAAGTCTTGCACCAGAACAACAGTGGTAATTAGTAAACTATTTTCTTATTAATTAACAAGATAAATACAGTTGGTCCTGCTTGTATGACTCTGGAGAAGTAACTAGTAAAACTAGTAATATTCTTATGTATTCAGTTATAAATTACTATATTATTGTGTTATTCAAATACTGTAATTCAAATAGCTAAGCTAGTAAGCTAATTATAGTCATGGCTAATGTCACCGTAGATCTTTATATGTGTATATAGAGTGTGTGTGTGCAAATATGTGAGTATATATGTATGTATACATACATAAAGTAATTCAACTCTGAAACATTAATCTAAAGCAAAGAGAAGATGCTCTTTGGATTTTGTAAACAACTGTTAKGTACGTTATCTTTCCTTTATTGGTGTTTAAATAGTTCTTTTTCCTGTTTTTGTGCGTTATGATTTTGGCACTTGGTTGCGAACTCTTCAGCCAGACATCCTGGGATGCTGGAGCGCCTGGAAGGTTGTATTTGTGGGAAAGCTTTTCATTCTTGGAAATGAGTTTGTTCTGAATTTACTGCAAGCTGTTGCTTATTCACATCTACAAGGTTGCGGGGCACAAGCCCCTGAATTACAACACCCCGCAGGCATGTGGAAATGCTGTAAGCTGTTTCAGATGTGGAGGCTGCACGTCCAAATTGGCGCCTCTCGCGTCTCGTTGGAAGAAGCCGGGCTCGCCGCTCTTCCTGTTGCCGTTCTGGCATTTCTGGTGGCAGCCTGGGAGTGCTCCCGAGCCYGGCGTTGGGTTATCGCTCTTTGCGTTGGCCTCTTTGGGGCCGGAGCTGCCAGGGCTTGGCTTGGCTGCAGCAAGAGCAAGGGGAAGAAGTTAATGGGCTTCTCGTTGAGGTTGGCCTTTCAGTTGGGCCTCTCCCAGTTGGCCTCGTGCTCACCCCGGCTTCTTTGGTGCCCGTTGTACCTTTTCTAGGTGCCTTTTTTTTGGATGCTGTGTTTTGTTTGGTCCGTCCTCTGTGGCATTGTGCCTTTCGACGTTGGTCTGCGTTGTCTTTGGATTTATGTTCTTTTCAGGTTTTTCTGAGTTAGCCTTGACCTGCCTCTGAGAGCAGTAAGCCAGCACCCTGCTTAGTGTCTTGGCTGGGAGCAAGGGGATGCTTATGATAAAGCTGGGGGGTTTTTCACTTTTTTTTTTTTTAAAAATAGTTTCTGCCTAATTTCAGTCTTAAAAAATGAAATAAGTTTTCAATAAGCTGGATAATAGGACTTGACAATTGAGGCTTATTTTTGCATTTTCAAACTCGTTGAAATACATTTAAAAAAATCTATTTGGCAGGCAGCCCTGAGTTCTTCACATTTGCTGATATGTAATTGTAAACGTTAATGATTTTTTTAAATCACTTGCTCTGATTAGTATCCTCAGGAACAAATACCTAGAGGTGAAAGTATCTGTGAAACAGGAAACAAGAACCTCTTTGCCTCCTCCCTTGCCCTGGAGGCACTGGACTACATTATTAAATGTTGGGAGCGTGTGACAGAGTCCGAGTGAAGTACAGTCTATATTTAGATTTATTGGGCGCATACAGATATATAAATGCTCTCGGTGTAATTTTATCTAAATGTTCTCAGAGTAATTTTATATGATGTCTGTGATGGCTTCATGCTAAAGGTGAATGTGCAGTACTGGGTTTGAGAACCTTCTCTGCAGCTCAGGGYTTACAGCCCCGGATCCCCCACATTGTATCTCTTGCATCTAAATCATTTTCTCTTGCATTACAGCTCATGTCCTAGGGCTATGTGTACTTTGTGTTACGCTGATCTGATACAATATCAGAGCTGACTTTATAGTGAGAAATATTGTCGTAAGAAAGTTCAGTGTATAATAAAAACATTGTAAAAATTGTAGATTTTTATCTTGCCAAAGGGGAGAAAGAAAGGAGCCRTGTATAAAACAATGTAGTGCATTGTGAGATGAAAGTCTCACAATGGTTTGCGATGAGCAATAAAAAGTTAGATTTGTCTTTATGTGCTGTTGCTCGTGAGGGAGGCAGCTGCGTAGGACGCCAATCTTGGTAACAATTTGCAAAACTTAGCTCTAGAGACATTTAATATAGGTAGAATATAAGGATAAAGAAAACCCCACGTTTCCTCTGAGATTCAGACAGTTCTGTCTTCTGCAGCAAATGTGGAGCGTGCAGTAATCATAGGCTGTGTGTTCAGAACAAATGCAGTACTGTAAGAGCCTGATCTGCAGAAATAACCAAAATTGCATAATCTATTGCAACCATCTGGTTTCAGGCACTAGAGCTTCCAGTGTCATCTAAGCAAAGCAGAACGGGTGTCTTGTGTGCACTAGATGTCTTGGAGGTACCCGGAGCGCCGCGCTCGTGTTGCCGSTGAGCCCGGGAACACCGGCTTCCTTCCCTGCACAAACCCGACATCCAGAACTCCACGGGGGAGAGAGATGGGTGGCACCCCTCCATCCGTCTGTGCGGCGAGGAGCTCGGACGCGTTCTTCATCTTCCCCGCCGGCATTTGTCACTTCAATTAAACACAGAAACTAATGACCTCATTAGATTCTTGAAAAGCAAATGGCAGCAACATTGATAGTCTCTGTCTCTCTTAATAAGCCTTTCATGAGAAATAGGCCACGGCGCTGCGAACCATGCCTCAGCTAATGACCCACGGCCCGAAGATGAACTCGGACATTAATAGAACCTATTAACAGTGTAAATGTAATAACTCAGCGGGACGATATAGTCCAGCAATTAATAAGTTCACATGAAGTTCAACAGAACAGCAGCTCTGAAAAAAGAAAAGAAATCAGTTTATTCACCACCATGGTCAAGGTTCACATGAGATTCGTGTCTCAATTTGCTGTGGATCCTAAGGACCTTGGGTCCTGCCTGCCAAATAACTGTAAAAAAACCTTGCAGTTGTTTTTAAAATCTCCCTTTCCCATTAAAAGTCCATTATAGGTACTCACCTCTAATGTAAGTCTGGATTATCCCACCATGATTTAATAGAAGGAGGCCACGAGCTGGAAGAGCTCGGTGTTTGTTGCTACCTGGGTGGCATGTGGCAGCAGTGCACACGGAAGAGGGCACATAGATGGATAATGCTAGTGTGGACAGGGATCGGTGGTGATAGTTTCAGTTCTGCTTCAGATTTTGGATTTGTCTTTCTGCATTTTCCCAGTCTTTGCTGGGCATCTCTCACTGGGCTGCRGATTTGCACAGGCAGCTTCGCAGCGGCAAAGGGGCAGCCCAGCAGCATGGAGCAGATTAAGTGAGTTTGGGCATTAAATCATCTAGCTTTTATTGTCACATTATCTTTCATTCTCCAAATAGGAGCAGGGCAGATGTTTCTGGACTCCTGCGTTCGCATTTGAACAGAGCTCCGTTGTTGGGGTTTTTGGAAGGGTGGGATGGTGGCRGTGGCTCAGGCCGGAGGAGCATCCTCCAGAGCTCTTCTCCCCTCTGCATGAATGCCCTCGTTTCACTCCCGCAGGAGTTCGGCTCCTCGCTTCCCTCCCAGACGCTACATAACTGATGAGCCCAGAGGGGCCATGGCCGAAGGGAGCCTAGGACATCTCTGAAAGAGTTAGGAGTGATCTTTCTGAAAGGAAAAAAATGTGTATTTCTCACTTGCCTTTTGGAAAGAGAGAAGACGATGGGAAAATGACAGAAAGGGAAAACCGGTGTCCGTGAAGAGCTGGGYTCGATGAGGAGGATTGGGAGGCAGGGATCAAGTGCCGCAGCTTGGGTTTGCATCCCAGCTTCTGGCTGCAGGAAAAGTCTCCTTCACTGAATCCGGGCCAGGAAAGGATCCCAAAGACTGCCAGGAAGGTACAGCCTTAGTCCTCTCGGACACGGCTAGGGAAAAGCAGCCCTGGTTTGGGATGATGCGAGGTCCTCATACCTTGCACGTGGCTGTGAATATGTAAGAACGTGAAATCTGAAGATAACTGTGGGAAGCTTTGGTGAGAAGCAGCTCRTACAACCCCAAGGTTGTTTTGGGCACCTTCTTTAATCATCCTTTGCACGTTGCTACAGTTCCCAGCTGGTGCACCTGCACTGGCTCCTAATGGATGGGAAAATGGCATTCCCTCATCCCTCCAGGCAGGAATCCCAGTTGTCTCCTCTGGAAAGATCCCAAAACGCGGCAGATGAGGTGAAGCGGAAGCCTGGAGGGAATAACTGCAGTTTTTTGTGCCGCTCTGTAAACTCCCCTTGGCCTCGACACGTGAGACAGGGCCGGCAGGGCAGGTTTCCACAGGGATCGACCTCGCTCCGATTAACGGCTCCGTCACCAGGACCTCCCTCAGCCCCGTATCTGCCGCACGATCTCGGCCTGAGGCTGCGAGGAGAGTCTCAAGGYTGCGCCTCAAAACCTCCTGTGTCTGATACATCTCAAAATCATTACACACATGGGCCCAGGGAGTCTGGGGAAGCGTTTTTGAAGTTCTTCTCTGGTAGCGGTTTCTGTGCAGGATGATAGCAGACACGTTTGAATAATGAATCTTATGAATTTCATATTTAGCTATTTGACTAATGAATCAAAAGTGCTGTTTATGTTGTCTTCACTTAAGAAAGCCATTTATTGGTGCTTAAATGAAGTCAGTCTAGCAATATTCTTRTATTCAGCCAGGGGTCCAATCACTCTTGGGTTTAATGAGTTTCACATCCTTCTATTTCTGAGCCCAGCTCCCCTATTTCCTGCTGTTGAGCTTGAAATCCTGAATATAATATTTACAGAAAAAGCAGGGCCAGGGAATGTWCTTCAGTCTGAGATCTTTGTGGGTGATCATGGCCCTTAGGGGAATGCAGGTACTGGACAGCAAACGCGTCTTCTCCTGCTGCTGCCGACCCCGAACATACCCGGGCAGCTCTGCAACCCATGGGAGCGTTTCCTGTGTGTCTGAGCATCAGCTCCCGTGTGTCCCGAGCTCCTCACGCTGGGAACATCGGGGAGCCTCCAGCTCCTTGGTTTCCTTGTGATCCAGGGCTCTTGCTGCCTAGTTTTGGTGTTGTGCTGAAAGCAGCTTAATTGAGGTGGTGCAGGGGGTGTAATTTGGCATCGCCTGTTTTACTGCTTGCGTTTGCAGTCTGAATACCCAGTGGGGTGTTTCTTTCGTATGGGTCCTTTTTTCGACCTGCAATGTATGTACATCTTACGTAACCCACCATAGTCAGTTTGTCATATCTCACCTTTCCCAGTCGTTTATGTTGCTTTTTCAAAAAGTAAATCTGAGCTTTCTCTACTCAAAATTAAGCTTCACAGTAGATTTCTRCAGCATTTAACTGAACAGATAAGTAATATACTGATAGCTTTATGGTATTTAAATGTATTTTTTGCAGTTTTATGTATTCTCTTTTGCTTCAGAGATGGAAAATAATTGATGGACAAGTGTCGCGTCATAGCCCAACTTACTTTTAGTCTGTGAAGACTCTGAAACTTAAAAAGTAGTTTTCAATTCTGAGCKATGTGTGATAGGGTTGTGTCAGAGTGGTTATTAAGAATCTCATTACCGCATTGTAACAGCTGACTGTCTGGGCAGTCGCCACAGCCTCGTCACTTCGATGCAGTTTAAAAAAGTACATTGGTCTATAACCGTTCTTCCTTATTAACTTGACATAATGTTTAGGAAAATGAGTCATGCGGGGCTCTTTCCGATCATTGCTCTCCTGCTATTGACCCTTTGAACCTGGCTCACACCCCCTGTATGAGCTGCATTTTCAGGTCACCCCATGGCTAGAAGTCAGTGAATAATTCTCTTTACAGCTTGTGAAGTTGCCTCGTTCTTCCTTAGCTTTCTGGCCTTTGCAGACTTGCAAGGAGAACCTTGTCTGTGGCGCTCAAGTTAACAGGTTTTGAAGTCTTGAGAGGTACCTGTGGAATGTAATACAGCAGTGTTCTAAAGTCACGGTTCAAAGTAAAATCAGTTTAAAAACCGTTCTGTTTATGTATAAAGCATTAGTCTTCCTGTATACAATCTAGCAAAAGCTGTTGAATTTGTAGAAACGTGACCCTGGAAAAATACTTGACTTTGGTATTTCTTTCCTTTCCCTTTCCTGCTGGGGATAGGGGGAGCCGCAATGCACAGGCAGAGGCGAGTGTCAGAGGACACCAGCAGCAGCCCAAGCTCTGCAGCAGAGATGCAGCTTGTGGTTTCATTAGAAAAGATTTGCAGTCAAATCCAAGATTTTTTTTCCATTAGTTGAAGTGCTGGTGTACAGCCCTATCRCCTTCAAAACTCTGCTTAAACTTTATATGTAGCTCTGCTTCTTGGTGCATTTATTCACATTTATTCAAGTTCTTTCCAAGTTATCACACCCCAAGTGGTGATGAGGTGCTAAGCAGCCATATAMGGACCGGGCTGTGCTCAAAAACCTCATGCTAAAGTGAGGTTAGGGTCTCTGGAGCTAACTAATAATCGCAGCAGGAATCCATATTTCTCAGTGCTGTGATGGCTTGATATTTCTCAACCCGTAACTCAAGACCGTGAACGAACAACCCAAATGACACAAAGTTCCTTGCACTAAACTTTGTAAAAGTTTAACAGAACAGTTCCTAGTCCTGACTCTCTTCCCACTCCTTCTTCATGGACATTGAGCGGCATAATGTCAAGGACACTTGAAAAAAAAATGATATTTCTACAAAATGACAAGCTGCTCTTGGAGAGGAGAAGGTTGGCAGTAGGTCAGATGAGCAGCTGAGGTTGGAACCGCTGTGATTGTCCCAAGGCAATCTTGCTGACTGGTAGACTCTGGTTTGAGGTGGAGAAGATAATACAGTCTCTGAGCATTTTGGTCCGTAGCATCCCTACCTAGTTAAGAGAGTCACAAAAGCATGAGGCTTAAACCTGAAGGGTATTGGTAAGAAAAAGAGCTGCTCCCCAAGATGTAGAAAACCAAAGGTGAATTCACTGATTTGTTTCACTGCTGTTTTGTGTCTAGCAATGTGATTTCTTATAAAAATTGTCTTCAAAATAAAAGGCGTGGTCAGTTATTTGTATCACTGTTGAATAACACTTTGGAGACTTCAATATTAAATTCAGCATTAAATCACTGTCTTTAATTTTGTTTCTCGTGTGTGTGTGCACAGTCACAAGGGTTTGGTCACGTGTAAGCTCTGGTTGTTTCTGTGCAGCCTCGGGGGTCAGTGGTTGTTGGTTCCTGTATGGTTGTGCATTGAATCTGAGCTTTACAAAGGGTAAGMTGTAGTGAAGGGACCTTCCTTCTAGCTTTGGCATCTCTGCATGGGTAGAGTATGAATTTGAAATTTCACATTTTCATCGAAAAGGGAGGATGGCTATATGGATGGATAGAAGAGCACATTCTGGGTTTGGGAACTGCCTTGCCAGTATCTTCTGCAARTTACAGAGCAAGTCACCGGTTGGTTACAGACAAGTATGAACAACAGATGTATCTGCCGCTGTTGAATTAGATTTCCACAACTGCAGTTGTTCATGTTGATGTAATTTTCTCTAATACATCTTGGAAATAATAGTTCAACCATAGCTTTGAATCCATCCTAATGATTTCTGTTTGAAAGACTGCACCTACACCTCTGCCATTTCTCTGATTGTGCAGGGAAACCATCTGGAATCACCGAGTCAGGTTTCTYGAAGAGCAAGTCCTCGCCTCCTGGACATCATTCACCATCTGGAATGCTGGCAAACAGGGCAAGAAGCTCTACAGAAGCTTGTCACCAGCGAACCAGAAAAAGGTGGGCTATTCACATTGGGTAAAATTGCTATAAAAGCATTTTCTCATTTCTCCTATGCCTCCTTGTGTCCTGTTACATAATATAGTCATGTTCTTGTACACTGTCTTAAGTCCAAAGAAGAATTAGATGAAACTAAATTGGAAATATTTGCRTAAGTCCTAAGTGGATCTGAGAGGGCTCCTTATCACATGCTGAGCAGCCTGTGTATTGTAACTCCCTGTTGAAAAGCTTGAGCTGTTAAAGAAAAAAGAGTGCAAAGAGGGCAGAGGCAAGGAGAAATGATTGCGCATGAATATCTAATTCCACTTACAATTAATTTATTTGCAAATGTAGAAGTTGTGTTTGGCAATGACCACTTTTTCTCAGGAGAGGTTTGTTGGAGCATTTAAATGCCTTACTTTTATAACATAGTCTTTCGTCTAATAACTTTTTGTTAGATAAAGGCTTAAGGCCTCATTTCGGATGGCTGTTTCTTATAAACAGTCACATAACATGCATTTTATTACCAAATGTGTTTTCTTTCCTTAAAAAATATGGGTGTGGGAAGGCAGAATGACAAATCTCTACATAAACCTGATTRATGTAGCAGCCCCCAGACCACAGGCGTGTACAAAGAGAAGAAAAGAAACGCGTGAATCCGCCTTGGAAATTATTGCACAGGAAGAGCAGTGCTCACCCAGGAGCGGAGCAACAGCACGATTCCTGCTCCGTGCTGCAGCCCCTTCTTGCACGACCACTGTGCAGCGAGGGGCGAYGGCGAGGAGGTGGGAGATGACGAGTGCCCTGCTCCAGGAGGGCAGAGCAGTCCATTGCACATGTTGAGTTATCATGGTTGAGTGGTGTTGTGCACACTTGGCTTTAGGGGGTTGGTGAAAATGATCCTTTTAGTCAGTGTTTTGCAGAACAATTTGTGAGCTCCTCTGAGTTGCAAACACCCAGGACACTGTCCTGTCTGTACAGTTAAAAGGATGAGGAGATAAGTTGCTAGTGGAGAGATGGAGGCTCTCTGCTGAAATTCTGCAGGGCTTTCTGACAGGTAGAGTAGAAAATGGGCTATGCTGTCCTTGTGGCAATGTTGCACCATTTTAGGTATTATTTCTTTCTTTTTTTTTTTTATAATGAGCCAAGATAAAATGGAAATTGATATTAAACCAGAGCAAGTCTGTMGCTTTGGGTTACGCTTGCTGCTGATGTCTGCAGGGGACTTCTTCAGAACTTCACATCCTGCATAGCAAACACAGTAAGATGCCACTGCAGAGAGGATAGGAAGGGGAAGGGAAAAATAAGACTGATTTTTGTGATATTTTGTCACTGAAGAATGCGAACTTACTTCTCTTTGAGCAACGAACAAACTTAATTCCCGACTTCCCTGACAGTGTGGTTCTGATTAACTGGGATCTCGGCATTCCTTCCAGCTGACCTCTTCATAACGTTTGCTTTGGCAGTGTTGCAGGCTGCGATATTATTTTGCTTCTGTCAAGATTATAATTATACATATTCCAGTATGCTTTGGGTTGATATTGAAATATTACGTTGAACATTAACCCATTAAATACTCGGTGCATTTAGGAAGCCTGTGTGCCAAATGCAGTTTGCACGTGCAATGATCCTCTCTGCTGTGATGCATTTCTGCAGTTTGCAGAAACAACTGCTAAAATGGAGCCATAGCCTCGCTCTGAGTGTCTGGCATAGGGTAAGCCATCCTCATCTATTTAACATATGTATGTCATCTCAGGCTTTCTCAATTACTAGCAATCGTAAATAGCCTCAGAAAGTTACTTCTGTCATCCTAAAACAGATCAGAAGCCTAATTTTTAGAGAGCTAATTTCAGGTGAAAATGATGCTAATTGTAGTGATTAAGATATTTTTTCTAGTTGTTTGTGCCTGGTCAGAAACGAAGCCTAAACATCCTCCTGGTGCCGCATTGCAGGGCAGCAGCAAAAGGCTGCTCAAAAAATTAAAGCATCCCAGCGTTGCAAAGGTGAATCAAGGCTTAGAGTGCTGGAGTTTGGGGAAGTTCGTTCACAGAATCCCAGGATGGTCGAGGTTGGAAGGGACCCCTAGAGATCATGTAGTCCAGCCCCCTGCACAGGGTGGCACCCAGGTGGTTTGGAAGATCTCCAGAGAAGGAGACTCCATTCATAACATTTGCACTATGATGTGATTCATAGCAGTTTTTCTTAGCTTTTTTTTTTTCCCCCTAAAATAATATCACCCAAACTAGTAAGTTAAACTCATTGTTAGGCTCTTCCTCAGAAGTCGTTTAGGTATTTGGTGACTAATCTCTAATTTGGTGACTAATCTTCATCTCTTGCCAAGGACAKGAAAATCCCCTGTGAGCAAAGGCTGGTCTTAGCTGTTGCCTCATCATTTCCAGCCCTGAAAAGCAATAAAACMCCTTTCATGTCTCACCCTCAGAAAACTAGCTTAACCAAATAGACATTTTCAGCTCATCTGGTGATGACGGTCATTCTTGGTTTTAATCTCCAGATAGAATCTAATCTTATACTGTAAATGGAGGCTCTGCAATGTGGCTGCATCAATTCTGTAAAATAGTTTTAAAAATATCTTTAAAGTAACTTTAAAAAAAAAAACACAAGTAATTTCCACAAGCATATTAAGTCAAAATATTATGTATTGTGCCAATGTAATTGCCATTTTGTTCTCTGAGGGCCCAGTGGCATAAAGCAGTGTGATCTTAGAAGGTTTAATATGCTTTTAYGTGCAGGTAAGATTGTTAAAATAAGCTGTACAACTTAAATGCCTACATTTCRTTGCAGCTGGCTTCATATTTTAAACTGTTTAAAATATTTTAACTGTTATATTTTAAATTTAGACTCTTGAAAGTGCMACCTTTGCTCTGAGTCCCTGTGGCTTTAGGATTTTGCTGAATCTCCTAGGAGGTCATGAGCCTGGTCCCTGCCTCAGTAGGGTTTTTCTGAACTGGCTCTGAGAACCTGGAGAAAACAAATAATAAAAAAATTAAAAATATGTATATAGACACATGCAGCTTGTATTACTCAGAATTACAGAAAATATAAGCTCTGCTAATTTTCCGTAAGAAAATTACTTTGAACTAGCACTTGGAGAACATAAGAGAATACTTTATTCAAAAAGGCCTACTTCTAGTATTTTTAGATACCTGATAAACACAGCAATTGCATTTCTTATATTGACTAGACTGTTGCAGGATATTTGAAAAGTACAAATAGGTTAAATGCCTTCTTAGAAAACAAAATTTTGGCAGTTCCAGGAAGCAGCAGTCTTCGATTACACTCAGTAACAAATTGCTATTTTAGCGTGTTTGGAAAACAGTCTGAATGTGAAGTGTTAAAAGAAAAAAGCACACCTGAGGAACATGCTCTCTCTTCCTGCAGACATCTGCATGCTGAATAAAATAACACTTTGTCTGCAGAGATTTCAGGCGAAACCCAAGGCTCCGTATTGTTGCTAAACAGCAAAACAGGGGAAAAATGATTCAACTGCATTTTTTTTTAAATGAATTAATTGCCAGGATCTCAGTATTCTGGGGGAAATTCACTTTCCTGGCTGTGCCCTTCTTGATTCACCCAGTTGACAGTGGTTCAGTATTAGCATTTCTGCAAGAGTGAAGGCAAACAGACCTTTTTTTGTTTAAAACACATCCGTCTTGTCTATAATTTGCAGCTGAAGATGGAAACCAAATGTTTTGGGGATGCTTCATATGCCTAGAGGGTTTCTGAGCTGTCTTGTCTGCCTTTTTATTCCCCTTCAAACCTCAGCTAAAAGGAGAACTTAAGCATTAACATTTTAGTGTCATTTCCGATAGCTGAAAATAGTGCTCAAGTAGCCAAACTGAAAAGGAGGGGAAAAGGACAAAATAGGCACCAGACACATAATCAGTGGCATGGAAACAGGACTGGGACGCATCCAGCCCATGAGGTTTCTATATGACAACATTAATCACTAGAGGCAAAGCTGAATGCTTCAAGAAACTAATTTTGCGCCCTTTTTCCTAGCTCATCAACCATTTAAAATCATCAGTACTGTCTCCTGGTAGCTTCTCCTCTGCTTTATCCCAAGCTGTGACACTGAAGCATGGGTTTTACCTGCCACTCTCTGCTAGCCCGCAAGGGCAAGAAAGGGTTTGGTTTTGTAGCATTTTGAATACTCTTAAAATCTGTGGCTGGCAGTGCAAGCAGCTGAAGAGGGGCAGGAAGAACAGAGCAGCACAAGCAAAGAGATGGATGTTGCAGCCACCTCTCAATGGAACAAAAGGTGTCAGCATGGAAACAACGTAGAAGATCTCAAAGAGCAAAAGGATGGAGATGACAGTACTGGTTAAGTGCCTGGCAMAGGGCATCCTAAAGGAAAGCCTCCGTTTTGCCTGTTTTCATTTTGCACTGTATAAAATGCTTCAAATGCAGTCAGGAAAGCTCTTCTGCAGGAGCCCCGTTCTGCAGGAGGCACTTCCTGGACCTTCCATGAGCACTGGCAGCGAGGTGGGCATCCCTGAGAAGCTCTTGTAGAGCTAAGTGACCTGCAAAGATCCTGGCAAGTAGCTCCCGTTCTGCTTTGGGTGGAGGTGGTTGGATTTAATAAGGCAGTTGTGTAGGGATAGTCTTTGGAGATAAGACCAGTTAACGAGGTCAGGAGGGAAAGGACCCAGCAGGCAAGGATCGTGTATCCCAAGAGTTCTCCATCCTTGTTCAGGTGCCCTGTGCAAGGTGTTGGCTCTCTGCCTTGCAGCACTGGCCTCTCGTGTCCTTCCATGCGCGTCGAGCAGGACCCAGCCTCAGCACTGCCAGGATGCCCTGCATCGTGCAGGGGGCACCTAAACCTCCCACAGGTGAAAATAAGGTGGGAACCAGGTGCCCATGGAGATAATTCACCATGAGGCTGAGGAGGGTGGGAAGGAGAAGGAGAAGGAGAAGGAGAAGGAGAAGGAGAAGGGTAGGGGAAGGGAAAAGGGAAGGAAGCCTTCCCTGCATGGCCAATGCATCAAGGGTGACACAGCCTCCTAATTTCCCCAGAGCAGGAGCACAGCTCAGACAAGGCAGTAGTTGCGGTTCCACTCCAGGCTGACTCTTAATGACTCCTTGGGTTGTCCTGCCCATTAATCTCCTTTCACCACGGGGAGGTCTCCTAGCCCAAATCTGAGTCCCTTCGTGCAGCTGCTTTGTTTATTAAAAAAAGAAAAGAGACMTCAGAGAAGTGCTTTTATCTGCCTCAGAAGCGCCTTCCCCAGCAGTTTTGTTTTCTTCAAGTAAATACCTTATCTTTTGGGCCGTATAAACTCTCTCTCATGAGGGAGAGAAGGATTTCTCCTGTTTCCCTTTTTCTTCTTACACCATTGTTTCCGTATGGTACAACTTGTATTTAGGAAACAGTTACATACACTGACTATATCCTTGTGTACAGCTGATACTGAGCCAACAATTCCAATTTTTAGCTCACAGAAAAATCCTTTTTTCTTTTTTTTTCCTTTTGCAATTGTACAGGGTTTTATACAAGTCAGGCTCAAACACAAAATATTCCATTTCCTTATAACTGGAGCATGAGCTGAGGCCTCAAGCTACCATGGTGAGATATTATGGGTTGCAGTGGGAAGCAGCTGAAAGCAAAATAGTGAGATTTGTAATGCATTTTGCATAGTATTTAATGTGTTTTCTCAGTAAAGAAAAAGCCTGAGAATGCTTTATAGATTTATAACACACAGGCTCCTCCTTAAGAGAACCTAGTTTAAGTGGGGATAACTGGTCTTCAGGAAAGCTTCAAGGTAAGAGCCCATTAATACAGGAAAATAAATAGGTAGCTCTGAGTTAAGCCGAATATTTTAAAGTAAATAGCTCAGATAAGCCTGATGCCTTGAGTGCTCCTTTCTGGATAAACAGTTGTGAGAAGGGCAGTATTTAGTCTCCGGACACACATTTTCTTTAATTGGAAAATAAATAGTGCGTGGCAGAAGAATCGTTGACTTGCGCTTGGGCCACCCACGCGGTGTGTATTCTGGCAGCAGAATTGCCCCGTCGAGTCTGACCTGTTTGGGGATACCGCAGCTATCAGATTKAAGCGGGCTGAATCTATTGACAATTACACATGGAAACACCTGAGCGGGAACTCAAAAGGAGCGGCGAGGAGTCAGTAGTGCCTTCCAAGGGGAAGCTCTCCCTGCCCTGCCTGGGGCTGTTTTTGCACCCGGCTGCTGTTCCYGGGAGTCCCATGGGCTGCTAATTTGGGTTTGGGTGGTTTGGGTGTTGAAGACGGTGTGTGTCATTTTCTGCATCTAATGGCAGGAGTTATGGTATAGGCTGGGAGACGTTAACATGGTTATTGGCAACACGGTGCCACCAGGATGCTAGTGGGGTCTCCAAGACCGTTCACGTTGAGAAGTCCGTACGCTGCCGAGGTCAGAGGTTGACTTGGGAACAGGCTGCTGAAGCGGGAGGTGAACAGAGCACTGCGCTCAGCACAGCCCCGGCGGCTGCAGGGTCCGTTCCGGGCACGGAAGCGTGACTGGAATTTCCCTTCACCTTATGTGAAAAGTGAAATCGCAAAACAACAAATGTAGGAGCAGCTGGAAAAATAGCTTCAATTACTGCAAGAAAAGTCAACCTTTTGGACTGTATTTATCCCCCCAAAACGTGGTGTGTTGCCAGTGAACTTAGAGCTGCTAAAATCTTTTTTTTCTGCCTGTCACAGCTTCTAGGACAGTGAGACATTAGTGGACAAACTGAAGTCTCAACAAATTTTAAAATGGGTGAACACAGTATGAGAAGTATAACTAAAACAGCTAAGTAACCTATATAGGTGTGCGCATGTGTGTGCTCAAGGACATGTAACGTCACAGAATGGCTGYGGTTGGAAGGGACCTCTAGAGATCATCCAGTGCCACCCTCTGCTCCCGCAGGGACACCCAGAGCACGGGGCACAGCGGGGCAGCCAGGTGGGTTTGAAGATCTCCAGAGCAGGAGCCTCCACAGCCTCTCTGGGCAGCCTGGGCCAGGGCTCCGGCACCCCCACAGCGAAGAAGTTCCTCCTCACAGGGAGATAGAACTGCYTGTGTTTCAACTTGTGCCCATTACCCCTTGTCCTCTCACTGGCCACCACCAAGATGATGGGTACAGGAAATTTTGAGATGCAGTCTCATGTACTCAGCTCTTGCTCCCATGGAAATGGAGGATCCTCTATTGGCCAGTGGAAACATCTCCAAAGTATTTTTGACCTGGAAATATCTTTGTTGTTGCAAAACGCGGAAGCTCCATGTGGCCATTTCCTGAACCTCAGGGCCCTCACTTTGCTACTGGGCTGTGAAGGTGGCACCGGCTGTTGAGAAAGAAATATTGAAGAAGAAGGCAGGAGTCCTGCTGCGTGACACCAGCCTCATGTATCAGTGGTCTCTTCTGCCCAAACAGCACAAGGTCACRTTAGGTAAAAGAAAATTGCCCTCCTAGTCAAAGGAGGGAAATGTGAGAGCAATGTTTGCACAAGCACAAAGGTTCCAGCCCTTTGCAGCCTTATGTAACTCCAGAAATTTATAATAAACAGCTGTCTGGCTTTCCAGATTTTCTCAATATTAAGTGTTGTTAATCAATTTTTAATGCAACAATTAGAAGATAGGAAAGCTGTTCTCCATCCTTCCCCAGAATAATTGATTTCAGCCAAACCTTAACTAACTTAGCTGTTCTGCTGTGGTGCAAGAGTCCTGTGTGTTTGACATGAGTGGAGCCAATGGAAATCTGGAGAAACTTGAATTCATCGTAAAAAGTCTTTTGAAATGTTATTGGCATCCTAATGGTTCAAAAATAAGGCCAGTTTATATGCTGCGTCGCAGGCGTGTTTACGAGGAATGCAAATAAACGTCTCGAATGTTTGGCAGCCAGGGCTGTAAGTAATTCTTGCATAACTCCGGTARGAATAAGCAACACAGAGCAGCATGGCTGTGTGTGTGTTTAAAGAGCACATCTGCCGAGCGTTTCAGCTGACAGAGCCCACACCGCGCGTGTCGCTGAGGGTGGCTGAGAGCACGAAATCTGCAGTCGCATTTACGGATTCCTGGGGCTCCAGAGGTAGAAGTGGGAGTCCCCCAGGTTGAGTTGACACAGAACTGAGGCTGGTGCTACCGGAGCGTCGTTGGCTGTGTGGCAGCACTGCTACCCAGAGGTGTCGTGTGGTGTTTTCCATGATTGGGGTGGGCAGAAGGTCCTCCTTGGGGTTGGTAGCACCGGGTGGTGGGTGTTACGTGGACATGCCACGGTCACAAGGCAGGTCTCAGCTGGCTGCTTTTCCTCTACTCCCACATCTCTGAGGATGAAGTTCATGGTCTCACTGGTTTCTTCTCTTGCACAAGCAGTAGCCCAGCTCACCACAGGTGAGCTTGTAGCCACCTAAAAATACCTCATTAAGATGTGAGTGGAAAGGAGATAACATCTTTTTAAGCTCCTCAGGAGGACCCAGGTGATCTGCTCTGTTCCTRTGTTCAGTTATATGCCTGTAACAATGCTTACAGCAGTACAGTACAGCTGGAATATCTGCTTTTGTTTTGCCAGGTAGCTGCATTTTGTGATGTTGATGAAAAGAAAATAGCGAAAGGATTTTACACGTACGAAGAATCAGAGGTAGGTTGTAACTGCTGCAGCCTGTTCATGGCTGTGATGTGGAGCTGTCCCGGGGGCTGCGATGCTCTGACCTACGCCCCGGGTTGGAATTCTGGACAGCCAGAGCTGTCAGTTAGGAGGCTGTGTCAGGAGACCCCCCTAAAGTGACAGGAAAGTAACTTGGCTAAAAAAGTATATGACATTTTTAAAGGGGGAGGATGTTACAGGAKCTTGGCTTGCAGTCAGAGCAGGGACGAGGGGCAGCTGCTGGGCGAGAGGGCTAAAAACTGGGGCCAGAGAGGAGCGAGTCCTCCAGCAGGGCTGGTGTTGGCTATAACCGCAGCCTGAGACACAAGCGGGTTCCTGAAAGGATAGGGAAAATCATGAGCAGAAGCATTTGAACAGAGGGACTATTTCATGTGAGATCTCAAAAATCAGGGTTTCCCCAATTAGTGTTTAATAGCTCCTAGAAGAAAGTGAACAAGTAACCCCTGTGTGCACCCTGAAACTCAATTTCCCGCTTGTTTCCTGCAGGAGAGACCCAAGCCGAAGGTCCCCGTACGTCACTTCAGGGCGGCAGCTCCGCCGTTCATCCTCTGCGTGAAGCTGGTGAGTGCAGCCCTTCCTCCAGCTGCGTGCCAGAGTCAGGGTTTGCGCCCCATGACTCGGTGTTGGTTGTGAGCAGCTTTTCATGGAAGCTTTTAATATGGAACAGCCTTTTCACCAGCTTGGTTGTGCACAGTATGTAGGGGAGCTAAAACAGTGTTGAGAAACACAGGCAGTATTGAGGATGTAAAAGCTGGAGCTCCTATAAGTAGGTTTGGGTATGTTTTACCTTCTTGTCCAACGCCGTTAAATGTACAAGGGACTATACAGTCAGCCACACAATGGCACGATAGCAAACACGGACTAACTGTAAGCACTATGTCTCTAAAATAACTAAAYCTATAGCTACATATAGACAGAGGCGTATTTAAGATGTTTTAAATCTGTTCAAAGATTGATTATCTGAATCTCAGGCCATCTCCTGCAGTCCCTTTTTAACTTGGCACTCCCCACYTTATGCTCAGCGCTGAGATCATAACTTGTGAGTTGTGAAGCCAGCCTGAAAGGACCTTAGGGCATTATCGTGCACTGTTGTTTGATTGACTGTTTGCTAAACTCGTAATATTGCAACTAATTTAATTTTTCATACTGCATATAATGGTGGGTGGAAGCCCCTTGACAAAACATCTGTGCAACCTGTTGTCAAAGCACAGTTCATTCCTGGAGCCGTCACAATGAGCCCATTATGCAGCGTCTTGTCTGCAAACCGCAGCCCGGGGCTTCAGTTGTGATTTCAGGTTTTCCACTCCCTGCCACTGAGCGCGTTCCCCTCGCTGATCCCATCACGTGGTGACTGTTCCGGGGTTTAAATAACGGTGGTAGTTTGGGGCTGGGCAGTGTGACCTACCTGAGCTCGCTGCAGACTTCGTGAAGTTGCTTCTAGAACTTTGTGAAGCAGCTGGGGTTTTAGAAGGATGCCAATAACCACTGGTGTGGTGCCAACTCTCAGTCACAGTAGACAGATCTTTCTAATCACAGAAGAAAAAAAAAAAAAGAAAAAAAAAACAAGGATAGAAACATAGACATTGTATCATAGACATTGTATCTGTACCAAAGAGTGGGAAGAGTTTAAAACCCAGTGGTGAGAGAAAAGGGACCAGGTGGTCCCACAGAGCAAGTTGGTCCTTGACTGCATCCCTCTCTACATGTAGGCTGCTGGAGCCTTTGCTCTCCCATCACGTTTTGCAGCTGGGCTGCAGGGAGGGTTTTTAGCAGCCCCTTCCAGCCACTGTCACACTTGCTGTTACTGTTGGTGTTTGAGGAGCTTGTCYGGATCCGCCAAATCCACTTCTTGCTGCTGCGAGACTGTGGCTGGTCTGAAGTGGCCGCGCTTCTCACCAGCCTTTTGTTATGGAGAGCAAAGCAGAACAAACTCGGAGGTGTCTSGTTGAACATGTTCAGGTATCCCTCCAACCTGGCGCCCGGCCACTAAAGAAAATGGTTTCTGAGTGKGCTGGACAGAGCAGAGCTGAGCTGTCCCTGAGCTGTGCTGGTCCTTGCCCCAGGCAGGGCTGGCTTAGCTGCTTCTGAAAAAAGTGCTCTGCAGCAGTATTGTCTTTGGCTGTCCTCATGGTAGATGATTATTTTCAATGCACTTTTTAAACTTATTAAAAATATGCAYTTTAAAATCTGTATTTTTAAATCAGCTATGCTTATTTAATTTTTTTTTGCAAGAAATCACTCTGATCGTCACATGCTTGGAGGAATGTTTGCTTTTTTTTATTTTATTTTATTCAGCTTTCTTGCTGGCTTCGGTATTAGTTTGTCACTGGATAATTGGAAAGGAATACATTTTAATATTTATTTTTTGCCTAAYTTGCAAGCAGCCTCTTACAGGGCTGTAGCTGATCTGCTGCTGCGGAAGTGCTTCTGTGTATGTGTGTGAATGGTTTTACACTCAGATTAAGTCGCTGGTTTAGCTCATCAGGGCAGTCGTGCAGCCTACAGGACCAACCACTTCATCCGAGGGGCTGCACCGTCTGCTCCCGCTCTCTCTTGTTCCATTGAGGCGAAAGCAAAACGCTCAGAAATGGCTGCTTGGCCTCTGTTCTGGCTTGGAGTCCAAGTGCTTGAAATGGAAGGGATTTTCTACTTTCCGTCCCAGTAATTAAACTATTTGATTGTATGAAGTGAGTTTACTGCTCGTCCACTCACAGTGAAACACTGCCTGCTTCTGTCACCTCTCGCTTGTGTTCYGGGAATGAAAGATTTGGTTTTAATGAGTCGACTTCATGGAGCATCTGGGCCCTTTGGATTTCTTGTTTCACAACCCTTCTTTAGAGCAGGTGGATTAACCTGCTAAAAGAGTAACAGCTCCGTGCCCTACGACCCGACGTGGGCAGTGTGGGATTGACGAACCCACGAGCGGAGCCGGGTTGTGAGCGGGCCGGCAGCGACGGGCTGGGATCTCGCCTGACGTGCGGAGTTCGGACCCGCTCCTTCAGGCGCCGTGCAGGAGCCTCCAAGTCGAGCAGCTGAAGAGGCCACGTCTTTCCCAACCGGAGGCCTTCGCGCTCCGGTAATGGCGTTACCACCGATACATGGAGGCGTCTTAAACGTTTCATTGCCATGGGACCTCTTCTGCCCTCCCCCAGACTCCTCATGGATTATTATTGTGTTGGTTTTAGGATCAGCAAGTATCAGAGCTCAAACTCTAGCTCTRGGCCTGGTAGTAATGTTGGAGAAATGGAGAAAGCAGGACCACAGACTGGTCCTGAGGCACCACAGCTCGGTTTGGGCAAGAGACTTGACATACAGACACGCAGCCTTACTRTTCACTTATAAATCCAAGCGGGAGAAAAGAGAGGGTTTGGAGGTAACCGGTGGGTTGGTTTGGTAATTGGAACTRGTGTTTCTGGGAGATGCCACTTCAGAAGAGCCACAAAGCTCAAGTTCCTCAGAGCAGCAGAGACACGGATCATAGACCTGATTCTGCTGCTCCTTGGGTATTTCTGATGCATTCAAACCCAACCCAAAGCAAGTACCGCCGCGGCCTTGCTTTGACTCCCAAATACTGTGAGGACGTGTAGAAGCAGCTGAGCTCACGTATGAGCTGGGAAGCTGGATGGACGCAGCCCTCCAGGTGAGATATAAACCCTAACTGGTGARCTCAGGTATGAGAGTCCCACAGCACTTTCTCCACCTTCTCCAAGGCCRCGGCCTTGGCTGGACTCTGTGTTTGCTGCTTCTTGTTCTGCAGCCTGTGGGGCTTCAGCAGAGCTGCTCAGCAGCGGCTCAGCTGCCTCTGCTCACCCTGGAGGGCCGCGAGGGTCACCTGAACAGCACGAGAATGGAGAGGCCAGGCAGAGCCGGGTGGGCACGCAGAGCCCGGCGGGCTGTCCTGCCGSCAGCAGTTGGCGTAGGGTCCGTCACTGCCTTGGACCATCGCTCCTGGCACCAACCTACCGGGTTCTCCTGCTGCCAGCGACAAGGAACTCATTTGAACACTAATTTCTTGACATGCCCTGAATATCTGCATGAAGACATCTCTGAGCTCTCTCCTGTTTATATTTAGCTCTGCAAATAGGTCTTTTTTTTTTTTGTGGTCTAAAGAGGCAAATCAGTGAACGCTATCGATGTCCTGAAAGGAGTTTGCATGCTTGATCCAGTGCTTTTCTCTTCCCTCCAGGATTTGACAGGCGGAGCATTTGAAGAAAACTTGAACACTCTGAACTTGAAGGAAGGGGTGGATTATTATCACTTCAACTAAAAGCTGAGGTAGGACCCCGGCCGCGAAGCTAGTGAGCTGTGTGTGCAGGATGACCAAAGTATTCAGAGGCTTGAAATYTTTTTAGCAATTTAATCTTTGTTCTGATGAGCTGCTTCAGGGAGGACTCAGTTCCATGGCATTTGTTCTCATTACTCTTGTACGCAGCTCATTTATTGAACTCAGTTTGATTGCTCAGTTGTATTTCTGATTTAAGTAAATACCAAATCTAGGCCCTTAAATTCCAAAGGGCCTGTTACCCCCGGAAGCATTAAAAACATCGAGCAAGGCCCAAAGCTGGTGGACATATGAAAAGGTGCCACTTAAATGCCTTTTTTTTTTTTAACCTTTGTGGGCATAATTTTACTCTGATCTACACAGAATTTCATCTCCTAGGCCAAGTTGCAGGGATACTTTAAAAAAAGGTTGAATAATGTAAGTTGTCATGTGTAGTTGGTCTCTTGAAAAGCATCAGGAAGCTGAGCAGTAAGATGTGGGATGGTTTTGGAGAACCTGCGTGAGGAGACTACTGCAGGCTTCAGCGTTCAGCAGCCCAGGAACTGGCTCACTGTTAGTTCCTCCCCCTATATTTTTCTTTCTTTCAAATGTGTATGTATATATATGTATATACAACTGCTGTTCTATATGAAGGGCTGGGACAGTGGGGTTTAATTAGAACCATCAAATAACCAGGTATAATTACAGTTTCATCTCACCTGTGCATCTGCCCTGCAGTCACCTTAGTCTTATTAARGATAAGTGTTATGAGTCCTGCTCCTAGAGCCATTTGCTTTTGTAGTCACTAAGGAATGAGCTAAACTCTTAGCAGTGGCTTGAGGAGCTGATTCAYCACCCTTGTAATTCTAAAAGGGGAAAAAATGCAGCTCGAGTCTCTGAAGCCAGTGTGACACAGAGACATTTGCTTAAACAGGTTGCATYGAAGAGCTATTACAAGAGGCTTTGACGTTTGATGAAGTGAGGTCTGGATGTTTTTGTGTGTCTGTGATCTAGGAATGACAGAGCTCGCCACAGCGATGCTTTATCTTCAGCAAGGTTCCATCATCACTAAGTGTCACCAGTCTTACCCCGGAAAAAAAACAACTTTTAAGAGGAAGATGCAGCATGCCAGGTTTAATACACCACGTGTGTACAGCAACGGTGCTACAGTCGGGCAAGCACAGGCTGAAGGGCTCCATTCAGAGCTGGAAAGGCAAAAACCATGGTCATCAACAAAGCAGGGCAGCTGTATGAAGACAAACTGCCATCTTGTGGCTACCAATAATGAATTTAAAAAGGAAAATATTACAAATCTGTGTTGTCTTCATATGGCATAGCTGCGCTACACTTTAAAACATATTCTCTGCCTCTTATTTTGCTGGACAGGGGACTTCACGCTGACTTTGTCATAAGGCCACAGCCCAAACTCGTTCGGTTCCAGATGGCACCTGAACCAGGAGCTGGGGTTTGCAAAGCAACAGCCGGGGCCAGCAGCTTCCTCACGCCGAGCTCTGCGGAAGGGAAAGAGAAAAGAAGTGGGCACAGGAGGAGTGAATAGCTCTATTTTATCATCAGCTCGGGTGTGATAAAATGAACTAAATGGAGATGAAAATGGAAGAAGAAGTTATATTTACAGTYGTTTTGACCTTTCTTTTTTTTTACTACCCCCAAATAAATTCTGTTTGTGCAAGTTTTTAAAGGAATTGTGTGTCGATTTCAGCTGAAACAGGCCTATTTTACCGTTTCCTAATGTTATGCTTGGTTGTCTCTGCTCTGTTGTTTCTCCTCTGTAGGATACATGAGCTCCTGAGAGGGGAGGCGAGTGCTGGGCCCTGCYCTGGCCGCTGCCCGTGCTTGTTGTTCAGCACCCTCGCCAGGAGCCAACGCCAGCAGGCCCGGGGCGCCCCAATCCCTGCCCTCTCCGCCTCAGTATTTCGTTACTGTTTGCCTATGCTGAGAGCAGTGGAAGGTCAAGTACCAACTTCAGCCACATAAGTGCCTGGAGTTCTCGTTTTGAGTAACAATTCCATCCAAAACACTTGCCTGTATGTCTCCTGGAGTATATTTTATACATAGGTATTAGGAYATATGATATATTGTATCATTTTCTTTTCACTTTTCAGCCTTTTCTCAGTCTCCATTTCAAGATTAAGGTGCTGGAGTATGTTTTTGAGATCAGTGAGTTAACCATGTAACATCTTCATTTKGGACAGAACATTTCTATTAGTTGACTAGAAAAACTAGGTTTTATTAATTTGAAAAGGAAAACTTAGATCAGTTTTTGCTCTAAATAAGAATGTTTTGGAAGGGTGAGATTCTTATTTTCTAAAATTAAAAATTTTAGATTTTTATTTAAACTAAAACCAGAGAACTATGGACAGTTTTCCCTGTAAGAACTGGGATGTCCCTCTACGAATTGGGATGACAAGTGTAGAAACTGCAGAACTTCCCCTCCTGTGCCCTGTGCTCTGGGTGTCTCTGCTTGGGCAGAGGCTGGACTAGATGATCCCTTCCAACCTCAAACCTTCTGGGACTCTGTGAAGAACGGGTCATCTTTGAAGATTAATCATGTATTGCTTTAATACAGATCTGTATTTCTTTTAGAGCCATGATAAGGGAAAACCTAGCATTAGCACAGAATTATCAGAATATTACTATTAACCAACCTTGATGACTCATGCAATGCAATACCAAACAGAGCCAGTTCATAAGTATTATTGTTTTAGAGATAAATGTGGCAAAACCTATTAAATTATTTTCCCTCCACGTTGTTTATCTTGCTTACTGATCCTTCCCCTCTTTGAACGCAGGTTGACAGGAACCTCTCAAGAGGAATTCTTATCAAGCAGAAAATTATGCAGTCCTAAAACAAAAATATTTAGCTAATGGGCWATCCAAAAAACCTCTAATAGAAGGAAAAAGGAGCAGTTTAGGAATATATTGCCTTCCTCCTCAGGTGCATACTAGCACCACTGGGCAGCATCTGCCCCAAGACACACAAATGGTTATTGAACCATCTGGGCTGTGTTAATTCCTCCTTGCATTTTGTCTAAGACGCCACGCCACAAGTCTGGAATGTTTCCAGGAATACAGACTGGAAGGGTGGAGGAGTCTCCAGCAGCTCCATGTATCCTGGAGTTTTGAGGACATTTCTCTGGGTACGCAGTTACTTATTCACGAACCAGTGAAGAACAGCATGCGGGGTACAGAAGCACACAGTGTGTTTGGTGGAACAACTGMTCATTACAATGTTTCTTTAAAAAAAAMMCCATATATACATATATCAAGCAGGAGCACAATCGCATACGTCATTACCTTGGCTACTAGCTGTGGTCTGGGCACTTTCAGGAGATCACAGAGACAGTTGCGTTTCGCTCTTACCAGTGCTAATTCAGCTTCCCTGCACGAGGAAATTTTTCAGTTAATTCAGAAATGAAAGCCTTGGAGCTGGCCACTCGCATACAAACGCGCCYGTCTATTCCTTCATGCACGTTTCAAACTATAGAAATTTTCTAGGAAGAACATAACATTTCTGCCATGTATTGAGACTGATAAACCATAAATACACAACTGGTCTCCAGGAAGTGACAGTGAATGATACAACCTGGAAGACTATTTTTACATCTTGTATTCAAAAACTTAACACATTTTCATGCCTACCTTTTGACTATAAATTTACTAATTTACTCGCTCATCTGACAGTTCCTTTTTTTTGCCCTAGAAAACATCACACAAAGCATTTAAATGTCAGCAGATCTGGAAAACGTTCTGCTACCTTGAGACACTTTATGCTGAAATTAAAAAAAAAAATCCAGATTTAAATCCTAGGAGTCCTGTTAAAAGCTCCTGAAATAGCACGATGTTGGTGAGAGAACTTCCTCAGCCCCAAGACGACAAAACCCATACGCTGCAAGGCTGTGCTCTCCCCCACTGCTGAAGCAGTAGCTTTGTTTTAAAGAGCAGCTGTAAATGGGGCTTCTTGCACATAAACCCATTCCAGAACTATGGAGAAAAAGCATAAAGTGCAAGCTAATTACTAATAACTATTTTTTTAAAAAAAAACTACATGGGACTAATCATCGGGCTTAATACTGGAAACTTTCCTTTAGTTCAACAAAATTTATTAGTTTTAAAGTAATTTGTTTACACTCTAAATTACACAATTGGAGGATMAACTCTCTGTAGTTCCCAAAGGGAGAAAAGTTTCAAAAATGTGTATCCCGGTAATTGTCAACTGCCCCAAATATTTAAATCTCCTTTGGCTTCCCGAAGTTAATGCTTATTGTAATTCAGACTTTACTAAGATGGTTGCAGCACTGAGAGCGCTTGGGATTTATAAGCAGCTCTCCCTGACACTCAGCAACGACTTCAAAAAATCTTCTTCTGTAAACGGCTGACGTCTGCCCAGATAAAACAATTGGGCTTTAAGTAAACTCACCCTCAGCTTTAATCTTGGAGCAACGGATGTTCTGCAAGCGGCAACTCAGAGTGGACAGGCCGTATATGTAAATATGTGAAATATGTAAAGCACCACCATGCAGGTATACACGTGCTGTGTGAAATTCCAAGGAATGACAAAAAGCCATTGGAGATAATGATTAAACAGTACTAGTTTTTTTTGGTGTCTGTCTCTCCCTAAATTCCTACTGAAGTAAGAAATCCGGCGGCATCAGGGCGTTGGGCTAGTGGAACCGTGACCCGGTACGTCCTTATGTAATGAGGAAGAAGGCTTAAAACAGCAGCCAAACTCRTAAACTAATTAGTATCTTAAACCTCTTATTGCTTTAAGTATCTCAGGCATGCAGACTTTTATAAACATTTCCAGGTAATTATAGAGCACAATGCTAAAATCCTTGGAAAACAACAAAATCCCCTGCCAAAAATGTGGTAAGTTGTTGTCCTTTCTCTAGTCACTTTATGGTTCTGTTCTATTACTTTCTTTGATGTAAAAAATCTGCTCTAAGATAAAGAAATAAATAATTCCCATCCTGACTGCTCGTGGCCAGAASGAGTCGCGCGGCCCCGGGAGGCCCTTTGCTGCCTCGCAAGGCCCGGTCTGCTGGGCTGCAGTCGATGCCCAAGTGATGCTTTTGGAGRTGAAAAAGCAGCGCCACGCAGCTGAAATACACCCACAAGCACGAACACAGTGATACTCGTGAACAGTGGGACCCTTTTCCTCCCTTAGAAGCAGCTAAAAGTAGAGATAACAGTAAGTTAAAAAAAAAATATGAAGATAAAAGTGGTTATTTTAATTGATGCAGTCACAGGCTCAGGAAATGGCTGAACTCTTCTAACTCATAATATTTGTCTGAATACAAAGATTGTAACATTTTTGAGCCATTACTTCTCATAGGAAATCTGAGCTGTTCTGCTAATTCTGTTGTTTTCCAACTTGCAAAGATCCTGCCTTCTTCCAAAATCTTGCCAGGGCTCATAAATGCCAAGAAACTGTCTGTGCAGTTGAAGTTTGTCTGTTTGCACAGCCCAGTCCCTCTGTGTTTCATGGAGAAGGTCCAAGATCTCCTCCCTTTTTATGTTGTTAGAAAAATAGGGGTATTCACTTTATGCAGCGGTGTTTTTGTAAGCTCACACCGCTTCTGGTGGGACAATAAAATGCACAGTTCTGGAGAACAGAAGGGTTCTTTTCAGGAATGCCTTTTTGGCCTAGAAGCAGTAAATAACCAAATAAAACTAAGGCATCCTTTCTTACAACATCGCTGCCACCCCTTCTCCACGGTGTGGACCTTTTTCTTAACTTCAATGGTATAAAAATTAGTTGAACTCGTGTTACACCTGGGCAAGTGCACTCACCAGTTGGTATCGCTGAGGATGGTYAGAACCTCATCCAGGAGGGCAGGATCAACCACATCACTGTAGGTTATCAGCATTTCATAAACCTGGCTGGCCGTTGTCTTCCTTATCTGCAAGGAAAGGGGCAGGGGAGGTTTTGCTGGCCCCGCACGCGCCGGCCGGCCCTGGGTGCTCGTCCTGCCGTGAGCGTCTCGCGGCGGCGACGGGCGCTCAGCCCTCCCGCAGGCCCTTCCTCCTGCTGCTGCGCCCAGGGCACGCGGCTCCATTTCAGCACCTCGGCGCAGCTCCCGCTRCTACGAGAGCCCAACTGGAGCACTATTACAGCTAAAGAGGGCAACAGAGATGGGAAAGCATTTATTGCTACTTTAGATATAACTCGTGATGGTTGTGGCCGAAAATACTGTGTTCTACAGAACACTTTGAAAGTGCTTCCCAGCACTTGGATCTTTTCATTTCAGTGGGAACCAGCTTTTGGCTCCAATAACTGCAGATATCCTTCAGCAGTTGTATCAGTTCATTTACCCTGAAACAATCCTGCTCACTTCTAACTTCCCCTCAGCCTGAGCCACAGTTTCAATGCAGTTAGAGCACAGTGAAGAATACGCATCACTATTTGACTGTTCTTGCTCACTGTGTTCCAGCAGACTAGACAAGACCCTACCAAGTTACCTGCTTGCAAATTCAAGTCATCTTTGAATGTGAACTAACATTTGTCAAAGCATTTTTTTCCCCTCATTACACAGTAGTCACCACTAAGTGTTACCTTGCAACTCCTCTTCTGTCTTTACAGCAAAGTTTGTACTTCTTACTCAGGAGGCAGAAACACTGATGTAATGGAGCTATTGCCTACCTAAGTGTGGAGGAGTATTACAGCATTAGCCATGTGCTTCTCCAACCCACTCTGCACACTCTGAATTTTAACTTATTGTGGCTTATAAAGAATAATAATTTAAAAAGTCAATTATGGATTCAGATGGCTGTGTCACCTGTGTGGCCCTATGTATGAGCACTTCCATTCACATTGGTACCTGGCTCCAGAGTGAGGAAGAAGGGGATGAGAGCGAGAAATGCAYGTTTTCCAAAGCTTTTGCTTTCCAGATTGTCCTTCGTGATGAATGATTTATTAAAATGTTTGAGAAGAGCCCAGCAGGAGCATTCAGCATTCCGCAGTGACTCACTGGGGCAGCGTCTGGCTCTAACTTCAGTTGCTGTAGGGCTACTTATGCCCACGCAGGAGAGCAGAAGCATCAGCAAAACCTTAAGTGTTGGGAGGCAGACAGCGATGCAAGCAAAGGTAGTTTTCTGGACCAGAAGTTGTCCAGAAGTGGTGAATTTGCAAGTATTTTCCCCAGAGCTCTGTTGAGAAGTGATGCTGCTGTATGTACAGAGGCAGCTACCTAGGCTCTTTTCTTAAGTATAACACACATAAAAAGACACTAAAGGGTAGACAGCAAAATTACAACACAAGCAAATTTTAACTGCAGTTTTTCAAGAAATAAGACAAAGAAAGAAGAGGCCTATTTCTGCAGTCCCAATGATACATTAATTTGGTTCAGCTGTAAAAAAAGTATATATCATGTGAAACACCAACAGAGCACAAAATTGGCATAAAACTCTGCAGGTGCTGTCTTCTGCACCTCCCACAAGATGTCCTTAGTGACGTAAGTAAACACAATATGAAAATATTYGGACCCAAAAATCATTCAGTGTTGTTAATGGTTAAACCTTGCTTTGTAGCACAGGATTTTAATCTGAGCTCCAAAGCAATGTTAGATGAAACAGCGTGGACACGTACTGGCCAGACAGACACCTAAATACACTTCTCATGAACCAGGACTACTTGTGTGCTGCTCCTGTCAGGCTCTGACAAAAGCCTTCAAGCCCTAAGTGGTGCAAAGATCCTCACGATGTTATATAAAAGAAGCAAATTATTTACCTAAATATTTTCTAATTAAAAATTGTACGGATAGAAGGTGTAAAAACAATATGTAGAAGAGCCAAGGATTCTTTCAGGATGCAGCCACCTGTTTCAGGTGGCAGCCTGGCAAGTAGAAAATCTCAAATAATCAACCCTTGAGATTAAAATAATAATAATTTGTATACAATAATTTCTGGTAAAAAGAATGCTGTTTTAATACTTTTCTTTAAAGAATATTTTATATTTTGGTAATCCAGCAAGTCTTCTAGGCAATACCTATAAATATATATATATATATATATCTCCAATACTTACTAAAGGAAAGGGATGGCAAAGAAGGAGAAACAACTGAAATAAAACTTTCTCTCTCATGTCTCCTTGAAACTGAATCAGGCCACAAAACCTGGAAGAAACAAGACACAGGTCTAAGGGATTTTGGGTCAATCACTTTGGGTCCATTTTAAAGATCCGAAAGAAAAGAGGCAGTGGGGGCAGYGGGCGCTCGGCGGCTCCCAGGAAGCCTCCGTGGATGCAGGAGTGCTGTGGGAAAGCAAACACGGACACAAGCATGGCGAAATCCTCAAGGGTTGTTGAAGGGTTCARGATGCCCCAATCCAGGCCAAGCACGGTGGTTTAAAACCCATGAGGGGCAGCACCAAAGGCTCTGGGCTAGAAACCACACGTGAGCCAAGCTGGCACGCCGACAACGGCAGCCTTTGGTGCAGCCTTTCACAGGATGCGCTTGAGAGTGAAGGGCAGATCAGAAGTGTGGGATATTTTATCATTTTAGGCTTTCTCAAAATCTATTACCAAAAAAGAAAGGAAATTTAAGTCACAAACCCATGCTTATACTAGTTGTACCCAAATAATTTTGCCAGGTAGGTTTARAAGTACCTGTCTATGAAGCTTTGTGCAGGCTTTTGTATGCCATTCCCACCCAGCATCACACTGCTCTACATTTCTGTTTTGACTGCTTTGCTTTCTGAGCTGAGAATTCTTCCCGAGAGCATCATTGTAATTTTGTCAGCATTTTTAGCTCTATCTACTGCACATACAAGAGCTGGTCATGTCTGTGTATCCTTTGGGGTCATCCCTTGAGTCAGCCTCTGAAGAAGCAAAACACTCTGTGCATTGCTGTGAATGCCGACAACATGGTAGAAGCTGCAAACTTCATGAAAGTCTTCACAGGATTTCATTCCCACCACCAAAAAGAAGGGCTTAAAACTCATACAACCTCATGTCACATGTATTTTTATGTATTTTCCACCTGTTTTTTTGTGTCCAAAGGCCCTTGCTGTTTTATCTGAGCTGTGCTGGTATTGAGTTTGCTTCACTCCTTACAAGGGGGCACAAAATTACATTATTTCATCAACTCACACTCCAATGCTGGAGCGAAGCTTCCGAATGTCTTTGGATTTTTTGATCTCTTCTTTACACAGGGTAAACAACTTCAGTGGAAATGGATGGCTGAAAAAGAGAAAGAAAAGGGATGGGAAATGGATGTCGGCACGCGTTCAGACACAGTTCACGACTAAAGAAGCTGCCAGATGAACAGTCAAACCAGTAACAGCGCAACCCGGGGCAGTATCATCCCTCCCCTACCTCACCCCATGTTCAGCCATGCTCATGTGCTGTGCACCACCAGTTAGGTGTGCTGGGCTAGCTGTGCTGCAACCAATTACAAATTATGCAAGTTCCACCAGGTTTCAATAAATGGATATCAACATTGCTCTTAAACACGCTACTGTTTCACAGGCTCGATTCTCACAGCAACTCCAGACAATGTGATTAAACGCAGGGCTGGCAGCCTGGGCAGGGGCTGGGTCCCGAAGCCATCGCTACGTGGATGTATCAGGTTCCTTCCCGTCTTGGTCTGGCAAATGGGATTCTCACGGCTCTTTCCCAGACACTCGTGCAAACACAAGTATTGTTAATATAGTCCAAGGAGCTACTAAGGAGAACTAAAGAGGAAGTATTACWTTTATTTCACGACTAATTATTTAATCTTTTACTCAATACGCACCCAGCCAGCCCTGTGAAGTGTCATAGATGCAAACGAAACTATTCTGTATTTGTTCAGCAAGCCAAATTAGCTCCTAGACTGCATATTTGGGAAATCTCTCTGTACTGGGTAGGTAAGCTGAACACAAAATCCCTACAATTTATTTTCTGCTACTGTGTTTCAAAGCTGTGGCTATAAAGCATTCAAATAAAAAATAAACAAAAAATAAATAAAAACAAGCTGTGCAGTGTCATCTGTTTAAAAACAATCATTTAAAGCAGGAGCTTGGGATGCTCATAACCATGACAAGATGTTTTGTGAGGTTTTCACGGTTGCTGTTGAGGCTCTAGAGGAAGCTCTGCAGAGCTGACCAAGGCTTTCAGGCCTGAAGAGTCCAAGAGGGGCTGATTTAGAACAGTTGGTTGCGCGAGCGGCTCCRGTTCAAAGCAGCAATTCCCACTCGGCTGGAACCAGCTACGGCGGCAGGGGACGGGGGAGAGGCAGGGAGGGCCGAGGGGTGACGGACCCTGACATTTCACCAACACGTCACTTCCTCCCGTCCTGGAGCACCCTGCAAGCACCAGGACAGCCTACGGAATGGCAGCGAGCTGCCCTTTCCCGTGGGAAGGGTGTTTTTCATGGAGTCCATTCCTTACAGAGAGCTCACAGCTCTCCTGGCACCRAAGGGAGAGGGAAGCGCCGGGTGGATGGGGTTAGGCCTTCTTAGCGTGGCCGGGCAAGCTGCAAAGCGGCACACAGAGCTTCCCCCTCGGTGCTAGGCCACCCTCCGGAGAGCCGCCTTGGAGCGTGGCCCTGGGCATTTCAAAGCCCGGCAAGGGGAGGCCGTGGCAGAGAAGCGAACCAGGGACCCCTCAACAGGAACCCTCACGGGAGCATCGAGATTCGCCTGCAGCCCTGCACAGGGCCCACGGGGTGACTCACGTGTGGCTTTGGGCGCTGCAGTGCAGAAGGGGCAGGAAAATGCACCACAAGAGATGCCTCCACAGGGCAGGAGTGACACCCTGTGGCAACGGGCATCAACAGTCAGCTTGGGCTCCTACCACACACCCATCAGATTCAGTCAAGAGCTGTTCATCCATGAATCGCTTCAGGGGAACAGCTGCTCTGGAGAGCTGATGTCTCCTTAGGAAAAGAAGTCCAGGAGAGCTCACAACGCCCACTTTCATTTGCTAATTCAGTTACTAAATATATCCATTATATAGACTAAATATAATGTAGCAGYTAACTATCAAGCAAGTTGACTATAGCAGAGGAAATCCTGGTGCTGGACCTGCTACCACCCAAGTTCCCTTGCTAGGACTCCACGCAGAGGGCGAGGGAAGACGTGGGGGCCCAATCCCCCACGCAGGGTGAGCGTTTCACGTGCAGCCTCCCGGAAAAGCTTCTTGGTTGCTACAGGCCAAGAGGCGGAGTGCAGAAATGAAGCAACAGTTTGTGAAGCCAGCAGTAGCCAAATGGATCTGAACCTGGCCCAAATCTATCAAGTGAAACATGTGAGTTGTATTTAATTACTTTACTGGTCATTAAGCAATGAACCAACAGCTTCTACACTGAGATGACAGTCCAAGAACTTTGTCAGGACATTTTCAAAGCTCTTGGTCCCGAGTTTTATCTTGGCTGTCTCACAAAATTTTGCAACTTCAGGAAAATTAAAACAAAACCTTGTATCACACACACATGCCCTTACCACAGAGACTTCTGCACCCACATGTACAGCAACATTGAGCACGCYACGTCAGATTTAAGGGGCCTGTTGCATACTGGAAAACAAACAAGAAAAACTTCTAGCAACTTACTTCTCCTGCGTGGTAAAGATTTCAAAACAGCCATTGGCCAGCATTTGGTCCAGCATCGTGAGGAGAGGTACAGACACCCTGATGAAAGAAAACAATTTAGCAATGTAAATAAACTTCTTGGCATGCATGCACACACTACTTTAATTAGACACATTGAAAGAAACTTCCTATCTACCTACATATATTTAAATTAGAGCTCTAGTTTACCCAGGGGAGGGTTGCCCAGTAACTTTTGTGTTGGCTAAATCAGCCTGGTTGGATGAGAGAGGGACACAGCACTACAGCCAAAAGGAGAAATCAAACAAACAAACCCCTAATTAACASCGTGCCTGGTTTGAACTTGCAGCATCCTGAAAACGCAGTTAAAAGTGGTAGAAACTGAGTGTATTTTCTAGTATCTGAAAAATTACTTTCTAGTATCTGAGCAACATATTCCACTAAATGCATGAGAAGCTGCAAAACTTCTGCACTCACTGCACTAATTACCAAATGAACCAACATACAATGAGGCAGCTGGAACGGTCAAAGTCACGTTTTCTATTCCAAAGGCTGAGTCAAAAGACACAATTTAATATAAAATAATGGAAATTCTGTTAACAGGTTTTTTTGTTGCTGTTATTTTCACTCTGAGAAATGTTTCCTAATTGACACCTGCTTGGTAAGCGAGGTTTACAGAAATACACCTCACCATTCAAACTGAGTCATCCTTAGAGAAGGACATTCATAGCAGAATTAGGTTTCAAGCACGTAGGCAGAAGCGTTACTGAAATGAAATGCAGATGGGACTAGACTACAAAGTATATCACAATATGTAATCCCCACTATTGCATTACATARAATGCTGGTGCTCACCACACTGTCACCAATGTTAGCTCTAGTAAGTAGAAAATATTCCTCCATCATTCCTTTATTATTCAAAAGTTCCAAGCAAACTGTACTAAAGCCAGGGTGGCTGGCTCTGGCATCCTTTGGCTTGGCAAGTTGAGAAAGATTTGGCCCATATATCTGACTTCAAAAAGTCACCCTATTAAAGAAGGAAAAGCAAAACAAAACGTTACCGGTCGTTGCGCAGGTTGTCCTCGAAGACCTTGAGCAGCGTCTCGCAGAAGCCCTCCATAGCGCTGGGGTCGCTCTGGATTCTCTTCATATAGTCGAAAAGGCTCTGGGCAGAGTACCTGAGCTACGGGAGGGGAAGGCAGCAGTGAGGGGCTAGTGCCAACACCCCAGGGACACCCACCCCACTCGGCCCCACTGCGCCCGGCACCCGGGAACGGCACCTTCTGGCAGGCACTGAGCAACATTCCGACGGAAAACTGGATTACTTCCCACTATTAAACCGTTTTCAAGCTTTTTTTTTTCCTGCTTTTTAAGTTTGCTGCTGTAGCAAGAAAAGACCACATTAAAGATTTGTTATTTTCCATCTTTCAAAATAAAACAACCCCACAGCACTATTATCATCCTGCTTGGCTTTAAATAATCACACCGCTACGGCTGGGAAAGCTGAAGCATGGAGCAGAAGTTCACAAGGTAATATTTAGGGTTTATAACATTTAGGGGTTTAATATTTATGAAACAAACTGTTGTAATTGCAGAACACAGTCAAGCTCTCGGGTGCGCGGTGCTTCCTGGCAGGCCACACAAACCAGCAGTAAACTCAGATTAAAAGCTAGAAACGCCTCAGAAATAATGGCCCTTGGTTTAACGTTATTCTACCAGTTGGCTACTCTAAGTTGGCTAAATCAGTTGGCTCCAGCTCCGCTTGCTGCTGCTGCAGCCCTGGTTTTACAGGGCCTTGGAGGTGAGCACGGGGCAAACAAATGTTCAAGGATCAACCTTCTTCAGCTTGGGTTACCAGTGCCCAATAATTTTCTATAAAGCATTTCCGGGTGCAAAGAGCCAGGAACGTATGAGTCTCCAATCAAAACRGAAAATGAGTTTTCAAAAGCTTTAACCTGCTTATAAATAACAGCTCCTAGCAATTTGTTCTGCATGGCTAAGTACAGTCCACTAGCTTAGCAATTTGTTCTATATTGACATACACCGGGCAAGGCAGAAGCAGAAACGTCTCTTAAAACAGTCAAGCAGTTTAAATAATTTATTTGTATAGTCTGCATTTCCCAACAACAGTCAAGCCTCAGTAAAAATCATTTCAACATTTGTAAACTCCAGCTGCACTACAATGAAATGCTGAATCAAGTGTGGTTCTTTCATGAGCCAAAAGTAATTTTGTCTGTGCACTGAACATAAGCTGCATCCTCATGCTTCAAGATCTTCATAGGAGATATGATTAAAAGGAAAAGAAACTAGGTATTTAATGTTTAATTATGCTTAAGTTTTTCATACTATCTTTTAAAACAACATATACATTTAAGACTATTATGAATAACAAAGAAAAATTTTGTCTTAATAGCAGCAGAGATCAATGAGGAACAGAAGATTGCCCCCACATCAAGGCCCATGAAGAGACCCTGAAATGTTTATGTTTAATTCTGCATCTTTCAGTCCCACATCTCCAGGCTTCCACACCCCTCTACGGTTCTCTGCTTAATTCTCTAGTGCTTTTCCTGCAGATTCAAATGACTAAAAAGGCAAGAAGGGGCATGACAGGAACGGGCGAGCAAACATCTCCTCCTGCACACACGGAAAGCTGGGCAAAAGCAAGACAAAGTAACAAGACAATAGGAAAAGTTCYATAACAAGGATAGCATTTCTTCATTAGCAAGTTATGAGACTCTGTTTAAGTAATCTGCTGATTAAGGAACTTGAGTGAAATTCACTTCGCCATCTACTATAAAAATCCAGAGTTTTACTGTAAAACAGGACATGAAATGGGACAAATCTTCTACCAGGGTGGTACTTAGTTCTACCRCTAAAAATTGTGAAGACTGGAGACTTCTGGCAATACTAACAGAATATGGAGCAAAAGTGTTGATAAAAAAAAAGAAAAAACAAATAATCTCTATGTCTGCAATATAAAGAATCCTCTGTGCCCTTTCATACATAGGAGAATCCACATTTCTTTTGCTACTTGGAGACATGAAGAAGAATAATCCTATTAACTCTCTACAAATGGCCTTACTCAAGAAACAGCCAAATTGAAAGGTTCTAGAAGAGAACAGGGTCATTTTTTTGGGACAGACCCACACAGTTGCTCAGCAAATTCCAAACCAGAACATTTTCCATAGAGCCGGCACAGACCCTATGATGTTACTGGAACAAACTCTAACACAACATGATAACACAAGATAAACAAGTTAAATCTGTATTTCTTCTTCAGGTGAACACTACCTTTGTACTAAATAAGGCAGAAAAATCTGAGGACAGTTTCTGAGCTCTAACCTGCAACCACTCATGAGTATTTGCAGAGAAGAGCACGTCCCAGTTCTTCCCCATCTATGCAAGAGGGCAGAACTCACACTTGATCAAACGTGTGACATTTACCTTTCCCTGAGGCTGCCTGAGGACTGGGAAAGGAAATTAGGAGATTAATGGCTTGGAACACAGGCAGCTTTGGACAAGAACCTGAGAGGRGGCCTGAGAATGGCCTTGTTCTTTTGAACAGTTAAAACAGAATTAGCTAAGGCTTGAAATRCTTAAGCCAATAGCAGGTACTTCAGTGAGAGACAATATATGGTAAGGGGAAGAGCATTCAAAATCACTATCCGTCTGACAATAAAATTATAAAATCCTAAGGAGCAACCCTCTGGAAGAAGGAGAAAAACGCCAACAAGCCTCTTAAGCAGTGCAATTCTATCTCCAGATGGGTGCACGCTATTTAGTTAAGGAGTGGATCAAGACAGAAAGGAAGAGACCATCCTGGACATGATCTGGACATCAACATACCCTCCTGATGGTCATCAGTTTTGCATCTAAACCCGGGTCCTCAGAGCCMTTAGTATCTTCAGGACCAACAGAAATACACATCAGCTTCAGAACACAAGGAAGGAAAGCAGGTTTGTCAGGAAGCCCAAAGTGAGGACAGGAGGAGCAGCAGCCRCCCTGTTCGTCTGCGGGACCTGCTCATTGACCATGTGGAAATCTCGGCTCTAAATGGGAGAAAGTCTTCAAGGTTGGGTCACAGGCCTGGGTTTCTCCTGCAGCAAAGAACTCCTAATTAGGTCAATCGCTCTCTGAAGTGACCTGAGGGACATCCTGGAAGTTTTGGGATGTAACTGGATGAAACAAGCAGTGTAAAGCTGCAGTAAAACTGTTAACAGCGCAGAGCTCCGAGAAGCCTGCRGACACTGCAGTGCCTCTCCTCCCAGCCACGGATGGCACCAAGGGCCTGACCCACTCCACCTATCGTGTCCCAAGCTGCAGGATCCAGGCAGTCACCATYGCACCTACACCATCACAAGCAAAAGTTCAGTGAAAAACTATTGAAACAGCTTAAACAAAACGAGCATTTCTGCACACAGGTAACTGCTAAAGGACCCAATGCTGACAGAAGTTTTTCAACAGAGAAAGACTTGCAGACCTGCAACACTCAAGTTAACATGAGGAGGACAAAAGCATGTTGAGGTTATACTACACGCAGTAAAAAACACTGGGTTTGGATCATTTCAAGTCCTGGCAAATTTACAGCACTAAAGTGGCAGTAGCTTTCCRAATAACTTTAAAAAATTGCATATATTTTAAGTTTTAGCACAAGTGAAACCATGTCTGCTTTGTTCTGCTCACAACACTCCTTTTCAGGTCAAATCCTTGGAGGCCAATAACTCTAGGTTTCAATTCAGAGGTATTCACATGAAGCAGGAATATAATAATTCACACCACTACTTTTTTCTTAAAGAAGAATGCCAGAAATTATTATCAAATGCAGTTTGCTTGCAAATTTGTCAGCTGATGAGAGATGGTGAGCCTGCTCCAGACAGGAATTCATCTCCAAGCCACTAGCCACAGGAACTGGGTGTTTGAAACCCTTGCGTTCTTCTCATTTTTCACATTATCTATGAACGTCCCAACATTTTGATTTGTAACAAGTAATACAACTGTTTAACACATTTGTCTTCTCCAAGTAATGCAGAAAGTCAGGAGTCCACCTGGCAAAAGGAAAGGCAGTCCTGAGGAACCATCCCTTTGGCATTGGAGAACACATGCCAYAGGCTTTCAGTTTTGCATACTTAACATATGCAATGATTCACTGGACTTCTATGGAAGTGGCTACTATAGGTTGTGACAGTTCTTCAACATGTTGTTCTAGAATAGTTTTACTGGTCTTTAATTTTCAAGATAGGAGATTTTATTTTTAAAAAAATTACCTAAAATTTCTATAATATTTTAAATAAAATTTTCACTCTTTATGGGGGTTGGAAATCACAGGACATTCTGCATTTTAACAAAATTTAATCCAGTTGAACAGTTGTGAAGTTATACCAAATAGTTTGCTTGAAACCATAGGGCTTGTGAACTGCAAAAACAACCACTTTATACTTCTGGTCTCTGACTACTGAGAGGATTTTTTGTTATGCAGCCATAAGAAATATGCATCGCTGCAGTCCAGTTTTATAATTAGAAGATTCTTTTATACAAAGAAAGTCCCCTTTGAACCAGAGGAATGTTGCAGAATGCCAGATCCTGAAGGGAATGACATCTTCTGCTTTTTCCAGATCACTTGCAGGGCTCGAGCTCGGATTCGTTCAGCGGCCAGGCTGCCCCTAAAGCGTTTCTGTGGTGCTCCACACCACCCCTTGCAGCAAACCTCTTCAAAAAGCCAAAYAAAGGAATATTTTTGCTAAATTTACTGCTGAAGAATGCTAGCTATGGGAGACTCGCCATCAGCACAGAATTACAGTACAGCCGTTCTGCTGTGGATGCCCCCGCACGACGCAAAGACAAACCCACATCTGCACTCAGATGCTCTTGTGTGCAACTAACTTTCAAATCTTCCTGGATATTTAAGTGGACACAATTTTTAAGAGATGGAGAGAAGAAAGACAAGATCACAAAATATATAGTTTATTGCAAGAACACAGTTCGATCGTCTTTTTCCCTTTATCCAAGTTCTCAAAAATATGCTTCTTTCACATGGATTTAATAGAAAGGGTCCTTAACATTTTCATTTAACRTCTCAATCAGTCCCTGGAGATGCAGTAAACCACACTATGGGCTTTGTTAGAACAGTTTGAAACACAAGTCATTATAGGAGATATCAATCCTAATTTGAATATCACATTTTTATCATTAAATTTAATTTGCCACATATTGTATAATCCATGCCTAAGCACTATGAGCCTCTCCTGCACTTCTATCTGACTCAGAGGAGAATCAGGCCAATTTACTTTTAAAGCCAAATCCCTTGAGAATATTTTAACAGGAAGAAGTTTTTAGCGTTAAAGAAAAATGCAGGGTCACAAAAAGTTAACGCTTCAAAATCATATTTTGAAAACATTGCAGAAGGTTTTCCTTAAATGTGCTGGCACATGGTAACAAGGCAAGGCAGCTAGAAGCAATTGCACTGTTTATAGTTTTCAAAAATCAAGGACAAGCAGAACTTTAAAAAAAAGATATGAAAATGTTGAACCCTTTCCTGTGACCTCAGTTAGCAGCCAGAATGTCTGTCCCTCCACAACCTTCCTCCCCTTTTGTGCTTATAAGGATATCTTTGGCTTTGGAGGAGCCTCCTATAATTAGCTGTTTGACTAAAACTTGAATTTCATCTGCATGTYTGCTGTTGAAAAAGTCTGCAAGAATGACATCATCTATCCAACATGCACTGCCACARAGCAGTATGTGTGTGTCTTTAAACATGGTCTTTGCTACATCATTATTTGCCAGTTTAGAAACACTACATTGGGGGAACAAGCCTCCAAATTGGTTTAAATACATGAGACGGCATAGAAGCCTAAGCCACGGTGACGTGAAACCCAAAGGAATATGAAGATRTGTTGTTAGAAATGCAGAACCGATGGCATCGGACCCAAGATGGCACTTGGGCATATTCTGAAAAGCAGATGGAAAGATTGAAAATGGGAGACAAACTGAATGACTTACCTCCTTATCCCTCTGCGACTTGTCATAGCTCAAAAAAAAAAAAAAATCTGGATTTCTCGCCACATTTCCATCAGCATTCTTAATCTTAATTAGAGGCAGAAATCCAAATTAGCAACACCCTTAAACACTCCTTGGGTGCTGATATTTCTCATTTCATTTCAAAAAATGTCCTTACCCCAATATACTTTTATCATACACAACACATCTTGAGCTACATCAAATAACAAAATTCTTAGAATTCAAACATCTCAAAACCAACAATTCTGATAACAACAAGAAAGGCTGTAAGACACAGATAAGTTAAACTAAATAAAGTCTCAAAGATATTGAGCAGCACAACTGTCTACTATAAACTGCCCATGTAGAGAAGAATRAAATAAAGTTTAAGAAACTCAAAAACATTCAGACAGACAACTAAATGGTAGCTCCCTTTGGTAACGCCTCAGCTACCTTTCAAAGAAATCATATCGACAGCTCTCAAGTAGAAAAAAAAACAGAAATGGCAAAGCACACTTTTACTATGTATTAACATATGTGAATTAACTATTTGGATATGTTGGGAGAAAGAAAAAAGGAAAAGGGAAACGGGAAGGGAGAACAGAAATCTAAGCGCTTAGGTCAACAGTTTTATCAGGGTAATCCATTTTCTGACCAGGCAGGCCAGACACTCTGCTTTCTTACCGTTGTCTCTGTTAATCCACCAACAGACACCGTGAGACCCAAAAGCACGTGGTATTGGTACACTGGCAAAGCCAAAAGTTGAGTGATTCGAGGAAAAGCTTCTGATGAGGCATTCCAGTTTAGAGTCTCTGACTCTGACCTGGAGGAAAGCAGAGGGCAGAAATACTTGAGTGTGTGCTAGTATATCTCTCCACAGAGTCCTGTGCCATGTGCATATGGCAAAAAAGACCTTTCCTTTTCACTAGTTTAGGATATCTTCTTTAACAGCTTACCTTGGGAATATCATCTCTAGTTCTTCTCGATGAGGTATGTGTGGAATTGGAGGATGGTCAAAGTGCAGAAGAGTGAGGAACACAGAGCCTGCATGAGCTCGAAATTTATCAATTTTCTCAGCCGCTTGTTGGGCCAGCCAGCACATAATCTGCCTGCAACTATRAAGAAAACAAGGGAAATATATAATTATATTTAAAATTTTCAAACAACAATACTACCTGAAATATCGTGCTATGAAATTGTTGTAATGAGTAGTGCATCATAACTTAAAGTATTTTCAGGGCTCTCACTTCTAACAAAAGAAGTCATGACATTAAAATTGCATTAATATCTCTGCAAGAGACCATCAGGCAAGTAGAGTCTTCTACTGAAGCCAATATCTTCCTTCCAAGTGTCTCATTCAAGAACTATCTTTYATTCATTTATATCTAGCAGGAAGGTTGTTTAAGAATTCTTATAAGAAAGACAGAAACAAATGCAACACCCTCATTTGAACGCATTCCAAATTAGTGAAGCAACACTTYGAAGAAGCGAGCAGGTTTGCCTTCCATTTAAGCAAACAATATCAGCAAGCWCAGAGGAGGCAGCAAGCACGGACCAAATCTCACAGAAACACCGTGTTAAGAAAGGTAGGACTGACACCCACTTTTGCTCAATTAATAGTGTTAGTCTCTCTAAAAAACAGATAAAACATTCTCAGCATCTATGTGGAGGCAAGCTTGAYGCATTTGTCAGAAATTCTGTCATTCTCAGTTACGGATTAAGTATCGAGCATGTAAGAAACGCTTTCTTGTACAGACCGGCATGCAATTATAAGAGATGAGGCACAAAACCAGTAACATACATGTTGGCATTAATTAACTCTGCTTCCTTTTGTACCAGCAAAAGTGTCACCTCCATTAAACTTGTCATAGCAGCTTCACGTACCCTGCCAAAACAGATATACAGTGTTAAAGTGGTGACATTAAAATATATTTGAGTAAATACATCAACATTTAAGCCCAACAGGCAGAAAACTGAAGTGCAGAACCCTGCAAAAACTGAACACTGAAAGCACCTATGTGCTTAGTCTACTTCAGACCACCTTCTGAAAACACTAACCTGCATTTTGACGTTGATATTTAAGCACAGAAACTTTTCAAGYTTCATACTTTCAGTGTTAAAAAAGTGACTCAAAAGAGTTTGATCATAGTWTGAATCCCTATGCTAAAGAATAGCTAAATTTCACAAAAAAGAGTTAGCTCGAGTAACAGCACACACTGAGCTTGCAGTGCAGTTTAACTAAGCCGTGAAGATTTTCTGCCCTCAAAATGTCAAAATATAATTTCAATATAAAAGAAACAAAGATGAAGTATATAATTATAACTTGAAAAATAAAGTCCCTGCACCTGGCTTAAACCAAAAGCCTTACCGAAGTATGAGCTGTCAAAAAATAGCTGKTTTTTTCAAACACACGGGCAATACCATGGCAGAGTCTCACTCGGTTGCATGACTCCATAAAAAACTCAACCAGCACAATCATCACATTAGCCACTTACATTGCTACATCTCTGTAGTAATTCAAAATCTTACTGAAATGTTTTAAAGGGTACACCTGTCTACTGCGAAAAGACATACTCCTGTTTCTGTGCAATTTCCAAAATAAACTGAAAATTGTTATCTATGCAATCTAAAACAGGTTGGGACATTTATTAAAGTGGTAAAAAGTCAAATTACACCATTTTTTCCTAAGTAGTTCAATACAAGCTTGGCAGTCTTTCRTAAAGGATATTTTTCTGCTTTTACATATAATACTTGCTTATTAGATATTCATGTCTAACACCTGTAGACAGATTGGACAAGTCCCAGCAAATAATCTGTCGTAAGAAACGTAAAGTTTGCAAACAGCAAGGGAAGTTGGTTAAACTTTCCCACGATTCCAYTAGAGAGAGACAAAAACCGCATCCCAATGGAAAGGTCTCTCCCCACATGTTCCCATTTCAGTCAGTGGTTTGCAAGACAGATAAGGAGAAAAGATTTGTATCGCAGGGGCCACAAAAGTATTTAGCAGCCAACAGTTTTGCTATGAGAAAAGCTTTCCCATCTCCCTTTAATGCACATGTTTTGTACCGTTGATTTTCACTGGCACTCCAAGGCAGCCTTGAAAGACATTGGTGCTCAAAGCGCACGCGGATTTTAACAGCTGGCAGGAACTGCATTTCCTCAGGATTTCTTAGGAAGCTTCCACTTCTCTAGAGTTTCGTTTAGTTTTTAAATTAAGACATATACAGAAGGATTTAAAATAGGTATGGGGAACACAAGTGAAAGCTGATACACGGGGAAGTTAATGTGAATAACTCATCTACCCTTCACCATCTTCTTCCCTCTCTGCTTTAGTATGCAGCCTAATTTTGGCAGCAGAAAGCTTAGTGCCTTTCTTCTGACTGACTCATCACGCTACGTGATTGCTCTTGTGTTCCCTTTATCTACGCTTGTGTTATTACATTCTCCAAGCAGGAGACCCGTTCACTGCCCTCACACCCTGTCAAAGGTGGAGGAAGGAGGAGAGGGAAAGCCAAGTTCCTTCCTCCCTTGCACTCACTAGAAGGAGCTGATTGCAATCCGTTACTGGAATTCGCATGCTCCATTTTCCTCTCAAGCTTTTAGGCATCTGACACACCTCTTTTTTCTCTGGTTTGTTGCCCCATGTTATTTCTTCCCTCAGTTTCTTTTGCATTGTCATTTCCACCAGACACTCCCCTTGCACTCATATGGCAAATTTGACAATTACTGCAGGGCAGCATTAAACAAACAAACAAAAAAAAGGAAGCAAAAAACACAAACATGCAAAAATGAGCTTGGGCTGGAAAGAAGAGCTTAGATTATTCCCCTGAGCAGTTTTCCAACACATTCCAAAATACTGCAGTGAAGCAGCTAATGGAGCAAGTCCCTTAAACTCAAGGGGGAGGAGAACAGAATCCTAAACTACAGAAACAACCAGAAACTTGAGCCTAAAAGCAAGCTTTCCAAACCCTGCCTACTTGGTAYCATGTGTTGTAAGTGGATTTGCACAGAGATCAGCACACTACGCGTGGCTGCAGGGACTAAAGGGAGCAASTGCTCCAGAACCAGATTGTTTTGCTTACAGCAGGGAGGAAGCAAGTGACTGAGACTGCTTTGGCCACAAAAAAAGTGAGAAGAGGAAGGAGCAGAACAACCCCGTCCTGCAAGGCACAGCTTGCTCACTCCTCGTCTGCCTCGGCCTCCCCAACTCAGCTCTTCTCTGCAATTTCTCCTGGCTTTGCTGCAGCTACACCAAATCTCGTCTGCAGCCTTTGCTTCATTCCATAACAGTATTTTTCAAGTCCTCCCTTTCTGCCTGAAATGGAATAAAAACACGACCAAGTACTATTTCTAAACAGTCAACAGGTGGTTCATCCATAATCCTGAATAGGCATCTCTGTACTCTCAGAGGGTTCATGTAGCTGTCACCGAGGCACGTGATTCTGCATGAGCTTTCCTCTGCCTAACACAGACAGAAGTGAAAACGCTTGCCATGAGCTTGCCATTAGCCAGTGTTCAATTCARTCCCTGCCACCACCTCTTTGCGGCTCTTATTTCCTGCCCACACCAAGTTCGCAGCCCGTGGCTGCTATCGGAGTGTTGCTTTGCTGTGACGCTGCCAGCCGATGCCGACAGATGCCGGTTTTGCACATGTGCTAGAACCACTGCCCCATGCTGAGCTTGCCCTGGGGAGGCCGAGTGTTCACCCTGATGAKAAGAAAACGCTTCATTGGAGAAGCGGTGTGATAGACATGGAGCAGTAACCCCACAGCACGGCTGCTGCACACGCGCAGCACCGACCYGCCCGAGGGTCGGGGTAGCAGCAAGGGCTGTCCCAGGGGTCAGTCCACACCTACATGAAACCATCTCAGCGAGCAACTCACRTGTTTTCAAATTACGCCAATAAAACAGATTGTCTAAAAATGCATTTTACTCRCTATAGGCTTCCAACACGTAATAGATAAGGAAAAATTAAGTAATCTGCCACATTCATTTACTTAGTTYATGGCTTCTCTCTTCAGGGATTATCACTCAGCAGCAAAGGCCTTTGCTACTAYGTAGAAGCCTGAAGGTCAAAGGCTTAAAGATATGAATATTTGAAGTCAACAGATGCTAGATTATTTCTGAATTGGGTTAATTTAATACTTAGTATTAATGAGCATTACTCCAGGCCAGGCATACTTGTGCTCRTAAACACATGCAAAAGAGGAACCTGACAAGAGAGCTTGTATTTTTGCTCAGCACATCCTCGTCCTGCAAGATCTACACTTCACCCTGGTCCTCCCACCCTATCGCTACCTCCTGGCATTCTGCTGGATGAAGTGAATAATGGAAAACTTTCCTTGCTGCAAAGACTACAGGAATTTCCAATCCACACKTGCTGCCACATCCCCGATTATAGTTTCTTTGGAAATTAAAGGCAAACTTAAAGAAGGACAAAGGTTTTTACACCATCCTAGTGATCAGGATTGCATTTCTGGTTTTGTTACTGTGAGAATATAGAACATTCAGCTTAATGCAGTCTAATAGACCGAATCTTCTTTATATTTTAAGGGAACTATGAAGACTGAAGCRCCTCACAAAACTATGACTGCCATAGATCTGAAGAGTTCTTATTGCTGTACCTAGAGTAATAGATAAAACAGATGTACTCCTACAGACTTAATCTCCAATTATTATTGCAACATAATACCTGAAATCATTGAACCCCCAAACTTCCAAGACAGTCAAATAGTGACCGTGCAATTAAAAAAAAAAAGAAAAATCTGGCCATCTCAGCCAAAGAGCAGCACCACCAACAAATTGTGCAACTGCTCCCTCTCCTGGCGAAACGAGACGAACAGACAAGGGGTCAGGAAGCAGGAATAAATGTAGGATTTCAAAGAAATTAAAARTAATGGTTTAAATCCCCGTACTTTTCACGACTTGATTTATTCCCAATACTCACTAGAAGAAATGAATGACAACCGGAAACCAGAAAAAAGTTGAACTTTAGTTTAAAACCAATAGACCACATCTTTCTTCTAAGAAAAGGGACAAATTATGCCTTCCCTTTTCCTATCCATTCCTCTCCCCKGCTATCTATACTCAGTTCTGCAAAAGCTTAGATGCATCTACTTATTTCTAAGAGTATTTGAAAAGACATCCGTTTTTCATTAGACATTGAAAGCAAGAGCTAAATTTAGCACTGAAGTCTCCARTTGCACGACATCTTACCATCCGCCCACGTCCCCGCGGCTGTCGGTGGTATAGTCTGTCACACCACTGAGCAGCGTGGCGTAGATCGGAGTAACATTATCCTTGCAGACATATTCTTCCTGGGATCCATCTCCCTTCACACCTACGGTCTGGCARATCCTTTAAAAGGAGGAATAAGGGAGTCAAAAAAGAGAAACCAAGAAGAAATTAAGATCACRGGGTTTTTTGCCATTTAACAAACTTTACTGGACATACAGTATTCTAAATATCTATGATATCTGCCCCAAACAGCACACAGTGTAATTCAGAGATACTGGACTACAATCCAGAGATTACTGGATACTGCCAGGATTCCTCATCCGTGTTTCTTTGTAAAGGAATATTGCCAAAGTTTGAAATTCAACAGCTAAACATACACACACACACACACATATATATGAGCTCTCTAGCCCTGCAAAATCAGAGCATGCTTACTGCACCACTCCACTTCTGAACACTTATTAAAATGAAGCAAACAGGAAGAGCAAGCGACTAACATCTAACTAACATACAGCAACTAACATACACTGAATTTCATATTAACCACTTTCTTAAACTTTACGATGATGTTAAAATGGGAACGAATGACATTTCTGCATTGTATCAGTTTGACAGCATATTTATACTCTTAATATTAACTATATTGTGGCATGTGAATACTGAAAAAATCCCTTCAGAGAAAACTTACACCTTTTTAAATTAGCTCAACCTCCTCAGAAAATAAGGAAAGCTAAAAAAAAAAAAAAMAAAAAAAAARCTATCTTCACCCTCCTTAATAAATATTTAATCCTTAACTGAGCTCACTAAAAGTCCATGAGAATAGAAAACTTTTCAAATATATTGTAGCTGTTCCTTTAATTGATTTGGAAAAAAAAAAAAATAATCAGTCGTACCCCAATCCACAAATGCCTGAACCAAAGAAGAAGCAAGAGCACTAGGAAACTTCTAGAGAGAGAGTTTAAAAGCAGAGAAAAATAATGATGACAGACATACTTTGCAACTGCTATTAGGGCATCTCTTCTGGCTTCTGCAAAGCTCACGTCTGCAGAGGAAACTAGGGTAAYCTTTTTCAAACCTTCCAAAACCTGGAAAAATAGAAGAAAAAAGCGGTATGAAAAAGATGATATAACATTAATGGTGAGTTCCTGCTCAATTTAGATGCAGTATAACAATTAGATGAAACACACACACGAGGACCAGGCAGCCAAGCAGCGGTCGTTTCCTCATCCTGACCTCATACTGCTCTTGGACAAAGCTTCCCTACCAAGCAGATCACTTGCTCCCTGTTGTTACTCAATCTCTGGCTTTTCCATAAAGACTATTTAAGTAGAACTGATTTTTAACTCCCCAAATCATGAAATGAGCTAATTCATTTTCTGGAGTTCCTGTACATCACAATCCCATACCCACAAAGACCTTTAATTAGGATCACTCTTATTTGCTTGATTACGATCACCAGTTTCACTCAGAACACCCAATAGCCCCTCCTCACTGCACTGGGGGCCCTTTCTCACCTGTTGGAGCCTGCCCTTCAGCAGAAACCTTGGAAGGGCCCCAAGAGCTAGTGAAAAGCCACAGCGAATCATTTCCTCTGGGCTTTGAAGCTCCGAAATGTACTGTGTCACCAGCTCATCTGGAAAGAAGAAAACTGCAGATTGAAAAGCTGCCATCACATCATTATCATTACATAATTTGCTAACCAAACGGAAGCAAAAAAATTACACAAACAGAAAAGCTACAGAAATTTATGATTCATTAAGCTTAAGTACAGAAAGTCTCAAATTCTGGCCAATGAGGAACAAAGGAAAAAATGTAAAATGTTCCTGTTACATGAATGGTCATTTTCTCAGTGCAAGGCTGGATTTTTAGATAGAGAAACTACCCTATTCAGAGGGAGAAAATAAAATAAATAAATAAATAAATAAACAAATAAGCTATCAATTTTCTCAAGTCTAAACACAAATTTCAGTAACAAACTCAGGTAAATTCTCTTGCATTTTCAGGTCATCAGTTTCTATAAGGAGACAGGTTGGGAGAAAGTTKGGTCTCTGGATTTGGGAAGGTCTGTTATTCAAACTGCTTCCTCCCCCCTAACATCTTAATTGCACTGAGGATTTACATATACAAACATACACACACACACATCCCACAGATCATACCTAAGCAATGAGATCAGTTCATGTTACTTTTTATAGACAGACAAATATAAATTGTGCTTTTTATAGAAGACAGCTCAGAAAGCCTCTGTTTCAATGCAGGGATTCTACGTTCAAATTCTCTGAATTGCTACAGAACAAAACAGGAAGAGTGGCTCTATGATGAACAGCATAGAAAGAAACTGAGCAGTGCCAGGAAAATGAAAAGAAAAAATGAGGCTCAATGACAGGGCAAAGCAATACCAAGAACAAAATAAAGATGACTTTTTGAGTTAGAAATCTATTTATCTCTATATTTCTCCTGCCTGTTTGCACTCCTGTAGCAAACACTAGGAGGAAAGAAGCTCTGTGCATCGAAACTGTGTTCCTTACTGTAGGCTTTATCATAGACTTGATAGATGATCCTTCATTTACCAGATGGTTCAGTCACTGTGCTAAACTCTTAAGTGCAAGAGGAATCCAGATAAACTTCTAGGACGAACTGAGATAACAGGGACAAGCCCAGCTCCAGAGCAGCAAAAAAAAAAGAAAGGAAGGTTATCTTCCTAATTAGCCTTACTGAATATGCACTTTTTAATCCGTAAAGGGAACAAAGGAACCAGAGAGACTACGTAGGTTACGTAACTGTGCCATTGCTTGTTGGCATCCAAGATTTACATGATTAAGCAATATTTGCTAGAGGAAGAAAGATTGGTTACCATAAGCAACTCCACTTTAATCATAACTCATGACTTTATTTATTTATTTATTTTTAATCCCTATGCAATCAACAGGCCCCAACTAGTTCCTCAGAYATCAGGGTACTAGCTTCTTGTCCAGAGGTTAGCAATACCTTCAGACAAGCATATCTACTATTTAGAAACTTCCAAATCTCTGGAGCACAGGATCAAGTCTCGAGGCCATGGGAAGCTGCAAAGCTTGCTCAGGCTTAGCCAGTGCCACCGCTGCAGTGTTTCCATAACTGATGTTCATTTAAGATTGAAATTTCAGCAAAATGACAGAAAATTAAGATGTGACAGAGAGCAAACGAGCAGCTCTAATGATAATCWCTTACTAATTATGCTACCTGGGGTAATGCAAATGTGCTTGTTTTCTTATGAGTCCTGAGCTTCATAACACAACATAGGCTGTGAAGTGTCTACAGTATTAATTCAACACTTACGAAACAAATATTAGAAAAAGCCATCAAAACCAAAGTGGAAAACAGAAGAAGTGATTTAGCAGAATATAGACATATTCAGAATTCTGAATCACTAAATTATGTTTGTTTTGTATTTCATTTTGATCTACAAAAACTTTTTTAAAAAATATTTGTTTAGCTTGCAACAGATTGTAATTGTGGGGTTTTCTGAGTAGGTCAGTTAAAGCAATTGAGGGGATTATGGCACCTGTACCTGCACTGAATCTCTTGTGCAAAACAAATTCCACACAYGCATGCACACATCACATACCAGACACTATGGGGAAGTTTTCCAGTGGTGAATTTCAAACCCACAACATGGAAATTTTAATTGTAATCAAACAGATTTTTTTACTGGCAGACACACCAAAATATCCCTTTTTTGCATTTAAGGCAGAAGGTATTTGCATTTTTGACAGAATTTTAATTTGCATATTTGGAAGAGGTTTTAGAGGGCTAAAAAGATGAATAAAGTTCACTAGAGACTTTTAGAACAGAAAGTTATCCTGGTTGTAATCACGTTTTCCAAATGATACCAACAAGTCTGATGAAAAACGCTGCCTTTATCTAAAACCTGATCCTACTTATGCCTCTAGACCCTTATGATTCTATGGCTACAGCCTGACTCCTTCAATCCTTCAGTTACAAGCCAGGCGAAAAGTTAACCTGGAAGCCAGGATAAAGTTAAGCTTTGTAGGCATCCAAAGGAGGACAGTGTCAAAAGAGACGCAGCCACCTACTCATGTTAGTCCAGTACATCCTCTCCACCTCTCCTGGCCCAGCCTTCTGCTCCACTCCTCATTTACAGAGGCCTGAAACTCCACGCTTACCTGCAACAYGCCCCATTAACCTTTCAGCTCCCTAATATTGGCCTCCTTTCTTTGACTTTCACCACTGTTTTCAGTATATGTTATCCCTCTTTTAATTTGCCTTAGTGTCATTTCACCCCTTTCCATGCTGCCCCTGAGCAAAATAGGCATGAGGTAATAACCTGTATGAAAGGACTATCTTTTTGCCTTTGTTTTTATTTTAAAAAACATAAACTAGAGACATTCAGCAGTATGTAAACAATTAAAAATCAAGACAGGCTGCTTCGGCATATCAATAATTTCTTTAGGGCAGAGACTGCATATTACTGYGCACGTGCTAGATATCTAATTCATTCTGGGAATAAATAATAAAGTATTCCATTAMATCCATAATTTAGGAATGGCAAAATACAGGAAAATACATCCTTATTTTATAAAGTTCATGCAATATTGCTGCCTTACTTAAATATGAGAACATAAATGTTTTTATCTTTAAATATCTCATTCATATAACCTTGTAATATCTGATGAACACTGTACAATTTGATAACTAACAGGAAGGAAGGTACAAAAAAATCCTGTATGACACCAATGTCAATTCACCTGCCTCTAATGAGAGCTTAACTCTACTCCCATAACAGTGATCGAAATCCCAACGAGGAGTTTTCATCACAACGAGTCCTCTGTGTAGCTCTGCTATCTCTCTTTAGTGATCCCTTACCAATTCTTCTTCTTCTTAGAGTCACTCAGGATCTCTGGCATGTGGATCTACAGACTGCTGAAATCCCCCACAAAAGCCTACACGTTCACTTTGTGTGTTTTACAGCAGGGAATAGAAAAGCACACTTTTTCCTAACATATATTGTTATGTTACATTGCATTTGTCCCCAGTCTAAAGCAAATAGCCCTTCTCTCCCCCCAGGACATTTCCTAGACTTTCAGTCTTATTTCTTTTTTTTTTTTTCTCCTGTAGTATTTTAAAGTGCATTAGAGCTGCAGTCATGTCTATGTTTCTCCCTGTCCCCATTCCATCCCCCAAAGCTTTGCAGGTTAGGTCCAGCCCATGACTCAAACATGAATCATTACCTTGTAGAGCTGGATCAGCTTCTCCTTGTTCATTGATGTAATATTCATTACACAGAGCAGTCAGTGCGGCGACTGCGGAGTCCTGAAAGACAGGTACAATTGGGAACTTGGTGTATGTGCTAAGATCACACTTCAGGGCAACTCTTATTCCTTAAAACAGCACAAATAAGCTACAACGACATTTTAAATTTTATTAATAACCTATCAGGTGCATTCTCAGTCCAGTTGAAGGATGACATAGTATCATAAAACACAGAAGTCATTATTTCATCTTTAATAGGTTGATGCCAATTATATGATAAAAATAAAATGTATTTCTCCAGTAGGCTAGGCAAATAAAASAGTAGTAATACACAAACTGAAGGTTATGAACAAAATGCCAAAATATCCATCATCACAGCACCAGTGTCCCAATCCTAATCACTTCAGAAAGGGCTAATATGTCATATTATAACGTGTAATATTCCTGAACCTCCTAATTTTTGGATTGGTTTCTGTCACCAATCTATAAAATCAAATTARTAGTCTCTTTCAGGAGGCATATAACATAGTGATATAACATAGTGATAAAATCCATGCCGGAATGGCACTTTTCTGATAATATAATGTTGACCAAACCTATAAGCTTGAGAGCACGTGAAAAGAAACGGGCGCGTGTTTACTCTGCTCTGAGAACAAGGATCCTTGTTAATACTCAGGTTCTCAGGGTACAAGAAATCTCAGCTGATAACACTGGAGTCTGGCACGGTCTCTTCATTCTCCTCTCAAAGGCTTTGCAGACTTGTTCTCTATGCAAAAGCAGGGACTTGAAAGAAACCCAGTATTCATTTAAATAACACAACTGTCATAGGAATTAGAGCAGCAAAACATATAGAATTATCTAAATGCAGTAGATTCTTTACTAAAGAAAARTTTTCACCTCAAATGCATGAAGCTGCATTATAGAAAAGTTTACATTATGTGAGAAAGAAAAAAAATTATTTTTCACTGCCTCAAGGGCTGCCTTTAAAATTATCTATCTCTAAAACAGATATGAATCAAATGAGAATTGACCCTTATTAAACACATCTTGCTTAACGATAATTAATGTTAACCAAAGAGACCAAAGTTCTCTGAAGTCTAYAATTAATTCTCCTAAGTCGTTCAGATGTTCCAGCTATAAGACACACAAACCCTTTGGAAAATTTCCAACAGGCATGGATAATTCCAAGAATTCAGGTTTCAACTTTCAAGTGTTCCTCAGTAATTTGGMTACCTTCTCATTTCTCTGTCTCCAGAGGAAAGTTCTAAAAGAGGAGCTCCCAGAAACTTGCAATGGCTTTTTATCTTATGCTAAGAAATAAAATAGAGCGTATTATATTCAAATCATCTCTGTGATGGCTATAAGCTCTAACAGGTCAGACAAATAGTATCTTTCTAATGTTGGAGAGCCTTTAAGAGTACAGAATCATATCTGCATGGTGTTACTCAGGAAAAAAATAAATAACTGGAGGTGCTGGGACTATACGCATAAATAACATGGGACAAATCCATAAACGGATTTAACATTCCAAAGTGGAGCAGCTCAAGATCCCAGCAAAAAGTTGAYGAAGCATTGGCCAATGGAAGGCTACTGAAGCGCCCCGTGATCAGCAGCGCTGATTGCTCCCACCCCTCAGTGCTGCAGAGCAAGACACCCTCCAGACTCCAGGCCCGAGGGCATCGGCCAGGGACTTTTCTTTATTCTTCTCAAAAAGATTCTCAGACCACTTAAACATACCAAACCAGCATAACTTGTACAGATTACGGATAAACACACAATATTGCACTAGACTTGCTTAATATTAAAAAGGGAGACTGAAACAGGCACAATCTGTGGTGTATTTTATGTGAAAGGAAGGTAGAGTTAAATATCTTGTTACATAAACTGAATTATGCGGCTTAACAATAATAAARATTATTGGAATTGTAGTAGTACATCTGTCAAGCCAAAACTGCACACCAAAGTAGAAGAAAAATATCCTATCAAAGGAGCCATATGGCAGAGAGCAGAGTGGCTTTCACCTTCAAGCAACCGTCAGCTTTTCCCACTGGCAGTCCCTTGCCGTACAAGTATCACCTCGATGAGATCAAATGTTTAAGTCTTAAACAAAAAGGACYCTTTGAATTTTGGAGATTTCAAGGTTAAAAAAACAAACAAAAAAATCCTTTCCATTCTAAGAAACAAACATGGAAGAACTGATAGGACTCCACAGGAAAAAAAGCCTATTAGCAGAAACCAAAAGTTACTTCTGATGTATATATTGTGTACATAATAAGAGTGCATTTAGCGGGAAGAACTGCTGTACCTTTATATGCTGTCGCACGGTGCTTGAAATGTGAGGGAGACTTCTCAGGCTGTCATTTATTAGCCACTGCCAGCCACCTGAAATAGTAAAGAATACACTTGCTTTTATCCTCCTTCCTTTCTAAGCTTTGGCATCCTCTCTTTTATGCTGCTCTGAGGAACACTAACACATACTTACACATTTCCTTTTTTCCCCCCAATAAACAGTCATGGRTCTCAAGAGCACAGCTAACGTGCTTCTATTTACACAGTACCCAGCCCAAAGCACTGTGTCTGGCAATGCTGAGAACTTCACAGGAAAACAAAAAAACACCACCAACCCCCCAGCAATTTAATAAATTACCACAAAACCAGTCTTCAAATAACATTACCATCTGCTTCACTATCTGTGCATCTTTTTGACAACCTTGCTATTCTTTGTTGTTTCTTTGAAAAACATAATTCACTAATATTTTATCTTAATAAGTAGTTGTTAAGGTAATGGAAGGTTATTCAAAATATCACATACCAATTATTGGATCCCCTCTAAATGGCATTTTTGATAGTGACAGCTTTTCAATTAAATTGCAGACTGTAAGAAAACAGATTTGATAACTGAACAAATACAAAACATGACAAGTTGCAGCAATTTGGAAGACAGACAGCAATTTGGCAGACAGACATCACATTATTTCAGTATTAATTTTAAACTGAAGAAAATATAGCAAATAAAAGTTCAAATACTAACAAACTAACGCACAATTACACTTGTAATTCTTACATCCAAGAAAGCTACCAGGCTGTCACTGTTCTCTCACTACTCCCATCATTCATGTAMATGCTTTGCTCAGTGTTATTTTACCCCTCAGAATGGTGCATATGTCCACGTTAGTCTTGTTTCTGTTCCTGTGCTAGTCTGGAAAAGGCACCGTCTTACAGTCCATGATACTGCAGCCAATGCCAATGCTACAGTCACTAAAACAACTACTGCAATTTTGGGGAAAGCTTTCCTACTTCTCATCAGCAGTTTTGGGACCTTCACAGAGTGATATCTGTTCACTGCACATAGCTAAGAGCATAATAGGATGCAGCTTTATTTCATTTGATATTCAGAATATGTGAAAAAAATAATTATTCTCTATTCTTTTATGCTTATATATTTATAAATGAGTTCCAAGCTTATAAAAAGCACTTTCAGAATAGTATTCTTTCAGTGTTTCAAGGTTGCTTGCAGGAAGAGATATTAACATAACAAACACTGCGAGCTTTCCTATACAAGATTGAACGCGGTGATCAGATGAGGCCTTGGCGCGGAGGGAGTTTGTCCTCTTTCACCTACTAATGATCAGTTCAAACACAGCCCAGATCAAAACACATCCGTACTCGCTTTTGACAGCTCTCCTGTTTGCGCAGGGGGTTGGCAGGGAGGAGGCASAGGGCAGAACAAGCTCCTCCACAAAGCCACCTTTCTGCTTCCCTCCCCTCCCACAACCTAATCTCTGAATCTTTCTCCCGGCTCTGTACACAGTTCCTTTTCTTCTTTCTTTACAATCGACTTGCTCCAAAATGACTCTGCAGGAGCCTGGAGTTCAGTCCTCGCTATGGTCATGTCCCACAAGGAGGTTCCCTCTGCTCTAGCTCTGTGCAAGACTATGCACCAGTCGCATGTTCTAGGACTTCTTTGCAGACAGTGAAGGACAATGTGACCAAAACCAAGTTTCTTAGGTTTCCCCCTTAGTTCTGTATGCGGCTTTTGTGCTCTGTTGTGGTTGAGCACATCACCTTCGTTAGACATGCACGCAATTTGCAGAACATATTCAGTTCTCCTACTCCACCTACGCATCTGCAGCGTGCCAAAGTACTCTCCTTTTTACTTCTCCAGTACCATGACACCACCAGCTGCTCAACAGCTACAACCTATTCTAGCAATGGGCAGTTGCCCCTGCCCGTTATTCAAGTGTCTGTGCAGTCATTCAAAGACAGCACATTCCCTCTGGCCAGCTCCCACGTGCCCTCAATCACCCTGTCATCGGGGTGCTGAAATTCCTTTGCCCACCCGCTCTGGACAACACCTGCAAAGGCAGAACCAGCTTCTCTGCCATCCTCACACTCAGCCCTACTTTGAAGCAGTCCGCACGCAGGAAGCTGAAGCTGCCACTTTCTCCTTACCAACATCCTTCTCCTTGTGACATCCTTCCTTCTTATAGAGCTTCCATATACAATGACCATCTAAAACCTAGAGAACCACCCACCATCCTTGGTCATGCATCCCCCTCCACAAACAAACACTGTTGTTTAGATGACTTTCATTCTTTCACTCTGTGCACACGTGTATTGGGATAAAATCGCTGTTTACACGATCACGTCTGTCTTGGTGGACAGACTACATCTCTTCTGGAGAAGAACCAGAGTAAAGCAACTAGGAAGGCCAGGTCAACCCAAACAAAAGCTCACTCCAGCCACCATGTGAAGGAAAGAACATGTGACGTAAACACACAAGAACTGCAAATTTAATTACTATGCATATATCCTATTTATGCATTCAAGACCATGCATTCAAAATAAACAGAAAGAAAGTAAACAGCAATTCATGAGGGCAGGTAGGTGGGGTGCATTCACAGCATGTTGTGATACTCACCGGCAGGTCTCATCAGCTCTCCTCCCAAACCCCTGAAAAGCAGAAGCAGAGTGTTCAGAGAATTAGCTACCACAAGCAATGTAAGCAGACTGCCTATCGGGAAACCAGACACACTTACAAACATCTTAAAATCAAAGCACATCACAGAAGGCAAGCAATGTCTTCAGTTTTGCATTTGGTCTGCACTTAAATACTTCTTAAATCAACTCTTCTTTTGACTTCTATGTGACGTGTACGAGACCATTCTGATCATTCAACTTTCCTCTTCCAAAGAACGCAGACCCAACTGTCTAAGATTCATGCGAAAAATACAAGACCTTTCTTCCTGGTCCATTTGTCCTGCTTTACAAGGCCCCCAGATGTATGGAACTTGCCACAGGCCATTTCAGTCCTGCAGCCTCTACAAGCTTTTGACCTTCACAACTGAACCACAGTTGCATGTGATGTTTTAACAAAATCCTCACATTTGGGATGTTAAGTGAAAATTTTGTTTTCCATGTCTCATTTTCACAATGGACAACTGGGTTACTTTTCTAGTGWAGCTCTTCAACCTCCTCCTTTGACCTTCTCCTCTCATTACAGCCACCCCAAGGRGTATTTGGCATTCATCAGCACAAGGAAGGGAGTGAAAGAGCCAACACATCAAAAGGAGACAGAAAGTGGGCTAGGACGGTAAAGACCTTCAGAAATGAATGTGTGTTGTACAGGAATGACCTCACCAGCTTCAACCCAGAACCCTCACTGGACACTGAGCCAGCCACTGAACTGAGCAGGAAGCAGGATCCCGAAAATTACAGGGATCCAGGAATTATAGTCCTCATCCTCTTGTCTCCAGGCAGAGAGATGTCTCCTTGCACCACTGAGCAATGGTCACCGGCACTGTGAATATCCCCAGGGTGCAATCAAGTGCTGCTCAGTGTCACCCTCCATGGCATCATTTTCTCATTTTTGAACCTTTGACCCCTGCTCTTCCTTTGGATATCTCCTTAGCAACTTACTCCTGTCTCCATTTATTCCTGCATTCATTTCCTCCCTGGGCTGTGCCAAACCCTGCTTCTCCCATTTGTGTGGCCAGGTTCCGGCAGCGACTCCCAGAAAGGGGCAGGAACAACAAAGGCTTTTTTATTTATTTGGTTCCTCAACTTATTCTTTTATATGAACTTCAAAAGCCTAAACATTTTAAACAGGTTCTTCCATTTCACACAAGTAGGTGCCTCCACTTGCACACATGGGGTTTCTGGCTGCTCAAGGTTATCGGCGATTACTATCAAGGATATTTTTCTGTTAATATGGAGATGCCAACTCCACAGTGTTCTCATTAGCCATGCATCAGCAGCTCCTTTGACTGGAAAACTTCAGCTTTTGACAAAGTTATTGTCAAAAAATTCTACTTACTACTCTTCTATGAAGTTCTACACAGTAATCATCAGGCTCAGTTTTATCGCTGGAGGAAGCAGGCAGAGCTTGCACATCCCTGTGCTGATAAGCATTGCTGGGTAGGATCTGCCYCACCTTCCTGCCAGCTTGTCTGCTCTCCAGCTTCTAAAATAATTTAAATTGGAAAACAAAGAAGTGATGCAAGGAGTCGAGACAGTGGCAAAAATAGATGAGTGATGTGGCAAGGCTTGTTTCCTCTTCAGCACTTCTTGCCCTTCATTTTGTCCTCACCCATTTCTGTCTTTTTGTCTACTGTCTTGTTGTAAATGAGTGCAAAATAACAATCCTGTGAATTTGTTTGGTGTGCAGCAGACTCTGCTGATGCAAGGATTCAGATATGGACTTCTGCTCAGACTACAAAGCGAGCACTGACTCACAAAGGCTTCTCTTCTCCTCTTCTTCACACTGCCAAGAAGGAAGTCAGGCCACTTAAAGCTACTCTGATGTTAATAATTTGACAGCTATCCCTTCCTTTGGCATTGCATCAACTCAAGCTAATGTCAGAGTTTAGGGCGCCTCTCCAGAMTGTTGTCCCGGTGGAAGAATGAAGACTGGGGACAGTGATTTGCATAATAAGGCTTCCACATCATGCAAAAAGCATAATTAAGCCTATCTTTGAAGGCACTGCGATACTCTGCATTCCTGCTCTGCGCAACTTTTCAAGTTATCTATCACCTAGACATCACAGTACGTCTCTCAATGTATCTCATTTTTTCCCCTTACATACATATTTCAGATGTCGGAACTGGGAGTTGTATCATCGCGCTGGATCTTTTCCTCAGTCTCTAACACAATGTGCATCTTTCTATCAACTTTATCTCACTCTGCTGTATTTCTCTAAATTAAAAAAGATACGGATCTAAYGCAGAGATTCTGAATTTCGCTGCATGGTCGGAATTCTCTTCTTCTCCTTCCAGAGACACATCCACAGATCTCATCTCATTCCCAGACATGCTTGTTTCCAGGCTGAAGGGTTAATTCAGTCTGTACATGGAGAGATGCAGCACCCAGGCCCCAGGAGCTCCCAGCTTTGCTTCCAGGGCAGTGCTGCTCTCCTAGCTCTCCCATAGCTGCTTAGGATGAGTTACATCTCGCCTGTGGAAAATACTATTTGAATATATAAGCCACTGTAGAAGAGATCAATTTCTCATTTTTGAATTACATAGGCCTGAACTGGAACAAACTACAGCGCTGTTTTCAGTTCATATAAGATTTGAAGGTACTTTCATGTTTTTTCTTTTTTAATTTCAAGCCTGATATTGAAGAGATGTTCAGGGTTCATCTTAAAGATTATAAAATTACTTTCATTGAAGCAGTTAGAGTTGAACAGCATTCATGTTTTCACAAACACCTGAAGAGCAACGATAAAATTAATGGAATATCCACCAAGATTCAATGGCAACTATTCAACCCCAAGAAAGCCAAGAACACTGGCTAAAGTAGCATGTTCATCCCAAAGCAGTTTATTCGTCTCAATACATCCAGTAACCAAATAGTTTCCATGAGAACTCTGAATCGGGGCATCTCAAAGGTCCAGTTTCTGCCCTTGGTGATTTTGGAGCACAAAGTACAAACTGGCCTAAGAGGTGGCCAAAGAGCAAAGATAAAACAAACTGTGGATTGCATAAAGCTCTTAGGGTCGTCCCTTAAAGATGTAGGGAGCCAGCAGTGCTAAGCTGGCAAAGACCTATTATTCACTCACTGAATTATTCAGTCCATACACTGTCCTCGCACAGCTTTTATTGCATTTAGTCAAYAGAAGACTAAGTTGTGGGTCATGAAGAGCTCAGAGTTCTCCCAGTGACTCCAACAGCAACAGACTTTGACCTTAAAGCTCCTTCCGGTACATGAAAAATACTACAGAGAATTACATTGCAAAAAAAGCTAAGCAATGKCTCATCCACAAGACTGTAATACATGTAAAAATGTAATAAATGTAAAAATAAAAAAAGGAATCTTTTTATTAATGCTTTCTTTCTCCATTCCAAAAGATGTCAATACTCTGATAAAAACTAAATGTTAGTTAAAAAAGAGAAAAAAGAAACAACGCACAAAAGTGACAGCTCTGTGTTATTTAGCAAACTCCCCAGAACATATTTCAGCACAGGTCACCAGTGTTACTGGATGCAAACAGAAATCTACATATGGAATGACTGTGAAGATGGACTTGTTGCAAGGTTGGAATTATTCTCTGATGATGTTTATATGCTTTAAAAAAAAAAAAAAAGCCAAATGCACAGCTAACTTGCCCTAAAAGCATCAAGATTTTTGCAACCTTGAAGGTCTTTGAAATGAGGCAATCTTATCCCTTGCCTAGCACCGACAGGACGGTGGAAACGCAGAAGGYGACACTCCAACTTGGATCAATCCCAGCGAACGGGAAGCGGCTGCTCCGAGCGGTGCGTGCCGGGCCGCAGCCAGGCTCCCTGCACACGAGCAGGGCGAGCAGAGCCGGCCTCCGCAGGCGGCCCCTCGCTCCAGCCGCATCCCCAGGCAYGGGAGCTGCCAGCAGACACGCTGCGTCCTCTCGCCCTGCGCGCTGATGGGAACCCTGAAGGCCCAATAAATGCAACATTTGCCAAAACACCAAAGTGTAGTGCAGCAATCTGGAAAAAGCCCAACTTCTCTATGTGCTCCATATCTATTCCTATCTCCATTAGCCTATTTCACATACGATAAGAGTCAGGATCACAAGAAAGAAGAAACAAAGCTTTGAGTATCTATTCAGCTGAATATTATCCTAGGAATCTTCTTTCAGATATTGCATTTTAAAAAACTTCAAGAAAATTTCTGTGAACAACTGGCACAAAAAAAGATACTAACTGCACTGCTCCAGCGGAAGCACAAGACAAATCCGGGATCATCGCCACTGTGCTTAAAGCAGCACTGACTTCTTACGCCAAGAAAGGCAGCTTGTGGAAACAGAGGCCGTATGAATTTTGTCTTAAGGTTTTACATAAAAAGTAATGTTAAAGCACATAAAAAACAGTTCAACTTTTGTAATTCTGTAAAACTCTATGCACAGTGGGTAAATATGCAGTGCAAGGGGCATGGCTTCACCGACTTACTGTAATTAGTGGCTATTTAATACTGAAAAATGAGGCCCGTATTACAAACTGAGCTGCAAGTGCACATACAAATGCTTCAACAAACCAGCTCCTCAAGACAAACTAGTCAGATGCACCCGAATCCAAACTCCTGGAAGGAAGCAGAGCCGGGATGTGCCTGGACTTGCGTTCTCCTTTCTCAGCACACTCGGGTAAACCCGGAAAAGCCCCTGCCCGGGAAGGCAGCGAGCGACTAACCTTTGCTGAAACTGTTCACCGAGCAGAGGGCAGGAGTTTCTGTGATTAACATAAACAAGCAGCGCTGGAAACACACCCAAAACTGCACACCGCCTGGAGGAGAGCTCACATCCATCACTCAAACCAAGGCTAAAGACAGATTTACAGGAGCTGCTACACCAAGCAGCATAGTTAAACCAAGGTCTCCATTAAAGCATTAGGGCTTTTCTCTTTTGATTTTATGTACTTAAGTATTTAAAGGAATCCTAGGGTTTCATAACTAAGAAGTTCACAGCCCATTTTTACAAGTTAAAATTCATAAATTACAAACTAAAAAAAAAAAAAAAGAAGAATTTTTGAACTTTACTTCCAAAATCATGTCAAGAGACCAAGTCATTTATGAAAAGAACTAGTGCAAAATATTAAAATCTATTTGGTGCAGGAAAAGACAGCTATTTTATTGCCAGAAATTAAAGTAAAATACCTAATAAACCTCTGAGATATGTGGCCAGAAGCCTTTTTATTTCACTGGTTTAGAAAGACAAATAGAACATGCAGGTTTTCAACACTCCTATAAGTTGTTGTTACACTGAAAATTCCCGGTAGCAATTTCTCAAATGGAAATCTTTGGAATATTATGTGCAATAATTACTCATCATGAAACAAGTTTGACTTGTTTCACTAAGTGCTTGCCCAGCAACACTCAAATTGCAAGCTTGTTTTTATAACCTAGTTTATTTTTCTTGTCCAATTTTAAAATATCTTATGCATACCAATATTTTAAAATATGGACTATGGTAGACATCTCTGTCTCAGCCTGAGTATTAGAGTAAACACCAGTGAATCAGTTTTGCTTGGAGTTGAATTAGAAGTCTTATCTAGGATGAAAACACTTCTGTAGGCATCTTATAAATACCATTAAGTGCAAGAAGTGCACATTATGACAAAAACAAATTACACCCAAGCTCCACCCTGACATTAAAGAATTTATGGGAGCCAAGACAGCCACCCACAAAGACACTAATATACCGTATCAGCATTAAAACTATACGCTGGTAGAAGCTAACTTCCACAGCAAAGTTCCACATCAGCAGGTTACCACCCAAATCCTTTTTCTTTTCTTTTTTTTTTTTTTAGAAGTCAGAATATAAAAAAAACACATTAAAAAGTAAAGGTTTTAATTAAAAATTACACCAAAAAAAGAAAAAAAATCAAAGATTGTATGTACTGTCTTCTGATATGCAACGTTCAAAGACGTCAACTACAGAGYGGCTTAGAAGTGCTAAGAGTTTGCTAATCAGAGGAAAAATTACTTGTACACATGCATAGTTGTTTAGGAATATGGGTCATTAATTATACTTTGATTTCCTTAAATCTAGGAATAAACCCTGAAGTCATATACCAGTTTTAAGTCCCATTAACTTAACAGTTACTTAAGGCAAGGTCCCTTTATTTCCTGGAAGCTTCAATAAATAGGAAGTGAATAACAACTCAGGAAAAGCTCACTTATATTTCCCTTGGCTGAAGAACTGGAAAACTCTACTGAACTACTTGCAATACTTCTGATCTAATCACTACACAAATAATGAAGAAAGTAATTGYATAATTTAGCTATAAACTCTCTCTCTTTCTTTATCCTTTTATTTTATTTTTACTCTTGGATATATTAATCTATTAGTTACAGATCAGTTCTATAGACCAATCTGAACTAAACAATGACTTTAGTACAAGCAAATAAAAGGAAAGAAATGCCCTTTTGAGCAATTACATGTTGCTCAAGTTGTGCATTAGTGCACATATTGTATTTCACATTCCTTCCTTTCTTTAGGAGTCTCTATGACAATATCAGGACCACTACTCACCACTTACTAATCTAACATGCCTGTTAGTCCCACTCTCCAAACACCACGGCTGCTAAAAGGCAATGTTAGTTTCTGTACTAAATGGGCAAGACTAAAGGAATTCCATGTGATGAARTGTGCTTATTTCTATGCAATGCTTTGTATAGGGAAAGGATTTTTGAGTTTGTTTCCTTACCTGTACAACTGACGTCTGGAAAGCTGTAAAAGCAAAAGAAACAAACAAACAAAAAATAAAATTAGCCAAGTTTTGCTGAAATGATTTATTTGCTTCCCTCCTCGCATGCAATGGCTATTCAGCAAAGAGGATTATTTTTAAAATAGTCAGATTTCTCAAAGGAGAAAACTTCTTAAAAAGTATGCTGTTCTGTGAATCATTTACTTGAATATARAAATGCTCTATATCCATTTGAATTTTATGCTCAAAGCATACATTCATACAACACAGTACAGTAGATTCATAAACCAATCCTTTTTGTTATTCTAAAGCCTATCAGTTCCTTCATGCACAGTAAAAGTCCGTTTCTGCTTTTTTTTTATTCATTTGGTTTCCCTAGTGGGCCCTTTTTAAAATATAATAAATTGCATTAATTGAAAATTGGTAATCAGCTTCGCTACAAAACAATTTCAACATTATGGAACATCATCTTCAAAATCAGAGATTATAGGACTTTTCTACAACAATCAGTGGAAAAAGATTTTTCTAAAAAAAGAATTTACATAAAAAAATGAAAATTAATAAAAGAGATCAGTAGAAATTGAGTGACAAATTAGAGTCACTTTTGGATATTATAACATAGAAAAAAATACACAAAGACAAGGACTCATCCAAGCTGTAATTGCATTTTTTTAACATGTGCAGAAAATTAAGCAAGAATGAACGTCCTTAGAAACACAGTGGGTGAATAAAGGAGCATTAACAACCAAAATGGGATGAGGGAACAATAGGTACTACAGAAAAGGAGCAAGAGTCTCAAAACGTTACCTGCTGAAGAATAGAACTAATAAATAAATAAAACACAGGATGTTTAAATAAATAAAACATAGGATTAGGGCGARAAGGTAAAATTATCTCAGTAGAGGCATTTTTACATCACTAACAGCAACAGAAGACTCCATCTGTCCTGCCTAGAGATAAAGAAAATACACTAATCCAAATAAGAGTATGAAATTAAAGCTTTGTAAACAGGTAAATTAGGATGCAAAGATTTAGCAACAAGATGATCCTAAGAAAAAAAAGGAAAAAAGAATGGTGAAGCTCCCACTCTGTGGGAACTCTCACTTGAGCCTGGTTACCTTAAGATAACAGCCTCACATTTATCCACATGCCTAAAACACGCCTCTCCATGTGCAGAAAAGAAGGAAAAAGGAAAGGAGAGAAAAGAGAGGGGGAAAAAAGCATAAAATATTGCAGAAGTGTAAGTGAAATTCAGAGAAAGTGGCTTAGCTAGGAAGCCAGCAGAAGAGAGGAGGCGCAAATACAAACACAGAGCGGAGCACCCGCCGTGGCCAGTCGCGGATCAGCCACTGCCGCATGTGGGACCATCCCTGTTGGCAAGACTGTCCACTTTGGGGCTGGGGGGAGAAGCAGAGTGGAAAACAGCAACTCTGCTGATCCTAAAGGCTTGTTTAAAAATAATACAGCATACCAGGTTACATGTTGTATTTACACTTGACACAAACCTCTTGATGGATTTGCTTAAGTCCCTCCAGTGCTTTGTCATTCAAGTAGTGTGTAACAGATCTGTAAAGGTAGGCAAAAATTTTAGGACTAGTTTCCTAATCATTTTCTATAATTCCTACAAATAGTTTTTCCTCCATGACTTTACTGTATTTTCAAACAGAAAAACAGCTATTTCACTCCAGACCATTCTCMATAGAGATAAGCAATATTTAATTTTAAGAAGTTCAGAAAACGTAACACCAACATGTTTTCTCCATTGCATCTAGCAAAAAAATTAACATTTATTTTGACAGATATTGCTGGCAAATACCTTTCATATCTATGATCAATGAAAGACATTGAGAAAAGAAAAAACAGTGCACACTTTTGATATCTACTATTTGATACTATTCCATATTCTCAACTTGCATAAGAAATGACCAGACTAAATTAAATGTGACCATTTCAGATTTTTTTTGTGCAACTGCATTGAAACAGTTTCCAAAGTAAAACAAAAAAATTTACTCGGGGAGTAGTCTTCCAAGTTTTAAAAGAAAAATGACCAGTTAAGCTGGATTTTTAAAACAGATTTGTTTAGTGTATGTATATATACATATATATACGTCTTTATGTGTACATATATATGTATGTAAATATATATGTGAATCCTGCTGAAGTCTGTTTGTTTATCGTCAGTGAAGGTTGCAATCTAGGATCTTGTTTTCCACTGCCTGGCCCCTAAACAGTTATTCACTCCTACATATGTCAAGCTAGCATGAAATTCTACTGCTGACCTGACCTCTCAATTCTCACTCAGTACTGAGGATTTTCCACCATTTTTCACAGATGTGAGGATCACTCACAAGGAGCAAGAGGTACACAAAGAGGTAAGCTTATTTCTTTAACTGGAACATAAGTGGAGATGACCTCTCTTCCAGAGAAAATTTCCAGAGAGCTGGAACATAAGCAGTCTCTCAATAGTTTTGTCACTCAGAATACACTACCAAAGTGTAATAACTATACACATACAAGAATGTATCTATATATACAGGAACACATCCATATATACATATGTATTTATACCCACAAATACATATGCACATATATCTCTGGACCAGAACTCAACAGTAATAAATGTACCAGTCCAGCTTGAGGAGCTACAGAAGAAACCGTTGAAGAAACATTGTCCCCTCATGAGAAAGCTGATTGCTTCAGTGTGGCAACAACTGACCTCCCTTTCTGGATTACTTCAGTTTAGACCTCAAGCATGCAAGTTTACCAAGTAAAATTGGAAACACTGACGTTACTGATCAAAAGCAAAAAAAAAAAAAAAAAAAAAGGGGGGGGGAAAGAATTTCTCTGGAAAAATGGATATTTCTGTAATTATATTAAAGAAGCTCTTAACAGATCACACACGGAAGGAAAATGTATAATTGAGATAATGCACTTATACCTGTTATTCTCTTCTGCTAGTTTACACAGTGCCCAGGTGATCTCAGCACAGGCAAGAATTGCCCCATGGCGTGCGTGCAGATCTGGGCCCACTGATAAAGGCAGCAGTCTTGGCAAAACTGAAAAAGATTAGTTGGTTTTTTTTCAACAGATGACAGCTGTACATGTAAACATGCCTGCCTGGAAACAAGAAGGTTAAACCGTTTCTAGAAAGTCAACTTTCTCGGTGTTACCTTAGAAGGATATAAAGCAGTAATATAACCAGGTCAGCAAAACCCACTTAAAAATACAAGTAAATCCTGTCAAAGCATACTAAACCAAACCAAGATTTTTGTTTTTGTTCTCTCCAGTTCCCTGTTTGGAGTAAATAAAACAGCAAGCTTGCTAGTAGCTTGCTGATAGTGCTTGCTGGGCACTGGTTTGACTGAGCAGCAGGGGAAATGAGGCTAGTAGCCACTTCCATGGAAGTGCCACCTTCCTCGCTGAGTGGGCCAAGAAAGCACCTGAATTCAATTACCACAGAAGGGCCAAAAAGGAATTCTGAAGGTGTCAGAGTGGACAAGACCAAACAGGTCATCCCTCTCCACCATTACCACATGAGCGTCACGTCAACTCCGCAAAGCCAGGGATTTGAAGGCTAGCATCTCTAAACTGTTACAACAGGATGCCACCCATTTATTCTTATCACTATTGATAAGATCCAGTGCAGCAAGACAACTACCAGGCCTTCTGAGAAATGTATGTGGTATTTATGTTTATCATGCTGCATAAAAGAAGAAAAATGTTGAAACTAGCCATGTCACTGTGCTGTATTGGGCTGGGAGGAAATCTTATGTTTCAATCAAGTCCCAGTGCACGTTTGTGTCTTCCTTCCTAAAACACTTTCGTAGCAGAAGTCAGAATCCTTGAGAAGGCTTGTTCGGCAGAATAGGTTATTTTACTTACCCACATCTGCCATGTATTCAGGAGCCCGCGGCGTAAGGTTATGGAGAGCCTTGGTTGCAAGTTCTCGAATAACGCTGAAAATGGTAAAACCATTTTAGCAATTGTAGAATTATAGTAGAGCTAACGTATTAAAAATACAGCATGGGGAAGGGACTGCTGCCCAGAGTGAGAATAAAGACCCCAGGACTATGAAAGAATACAGCATTCCCTGCCCACACCACCCTTTTCCCAACCAAAAAGCCAACAAAACCAAGAAGCAGACCAAACAGCCTACAAGTAGCTTTTGGCTACGTGAACAGAACGTATTGCTGAAAGAGACAAAGAAAAACACAAGTGGGGATGGTAGAACCTGAGGGCTCATCCTATGCACTGGCAGGGACACCACGGTAAACTATCATTATTTCTCGTGATGCAAACTTTTATCAGCATTGATACAATCTCATTTGTGTTATAGGTGCACATTTTAATCTTCATGAATGCTGAATATGAGTAAGCTCTATCTCCATGCATGAAATCCACTTTAATTAGGATAATTATATGGTGATGATGTTTACCCCTCACATATGCTAGGTAGTATATAAACGTGGTTTTCTTAATCTCTCAGATTGAGGTCATCAGAAAAAGAGACAAAATTCACAAACGAAGTGACATCAGTTACTACTTGTCCAGCTTCCTCCATATTAAATATTCCTCCTTTTCTATTACACTAACAATGCATCTTAAACTGTTATCTTTTGTGGAAAATACTCATCCCAAATTTAAGAAAATTACTCCAAACACAGTCATAGGGTGATATCATTCTAAAATTGCCCATTAGTTAGTGTCCAAGAACAACGTACCCAAGTAGTGTTCATCCAGCTGCTCTGCTGGAGTAGCACCTTTAGTTGCTACAGTGACAGCAATACACTAAAGCAATTTTTTTTTAAAGAAAAATACACACAAAAATAAATCAAGGAAAGCATTACATATAAAACAATAAATTCTTAGATATTAATATAATTTGACTGCATCGACTTACCTATCCCAGTGGTTAATCTTCATGTTAATTAAATGGTCAATCATTGGTTGCGTATACTCAGGAAAACCAGCAATATACACACTGAAAAAGACAGTCATGTGTATGCATATATCATATATATAAGAGAATGAGAGAACAGGATCAACAACTCTGCATTTAACACAAGTCATTGTGATCATTTAAATCCTCATTTTTAAAGCAACAAAAATACCTTCTACCAAGAGAGATACAGTTGACTGTCATAATACAGCACCAAGCATTTTACATTTGTTGTTGAAGATTTAAATCAGCTTTGGAAAACACTTCCAGCTTCTCTATAAAAATTACTACATACACAAAAACACTGACAACAAAAGCAAAAACACTTGAAATAATCAATTCCTATTACCAAATTCTAGARAAATGTGGAAGCCTATGTCATTATTTTGGACTAAAGAACCATGCTATTAGGGCAATTCACTGTACATGGAAAATTTAAGTTACAGGCATGAGTCTCATCATGTGTCTCAACAGGACGTTCCRAAATTGAAAACGAGATTTCAATTTGTTATTTGGAAAAATCAAATATTTACAGAAGAAGTCCATTACGAAAAAAACATCAAAATATCAAATATTTTGGGATCTTTTACATTTGTAAACGTGCGTGTAATCAGAGCTGAAGCACAAGCAAATSCCCAGCAGTGCCGCACGCTGCCGTCTCAGCCCCGTGTGATTGAGCAGCGCCGCGGGAGCAGTGGTGCCTGCTCCGAGCCCTAGAGCGCAGCACTCGGCGGCTCTGCCGCAGGGTTTCACTGCTYGCCGCCGCCAGCACAGCTATGGTAAAATGCATTAATCTTTGGTTCCACATGCTGATGCACACATCTGCCTCCGCTGATCTTTGAGTTGCCCTCTCCTCTTCTTTTTGGTGTTTGCCATTCTTCCAAATCATTTTTATATGACTGCCCCTATGAAGTTATTCTAAAATGGGCTCTCAGGCCATGTCTCTAGCCCAATTCACTTGGGGTTTTAGTTTACAGCCATCTTTAGCTGGGTGTTTCACACACAAATAGCCCTCCTGAAGGCCCTTCTGATGAGGTTCTTGTTCACCTTCCTGTTTAGATTGTGCAGCTTCTTCCTTAACTTTACTGGTAGGAGTCCTGACACACTCTTTATTCTCAGCTCATACAAAAGAGTTTTCCTCTATTTTCATCCTCAGAAATGGATTAAGATGTTTGAGCTGAATTTTCCGAAGTATGTCCAGTAAACTATTTCAAAAGCACGAAAAGCCATCATGAAAGGCATCCATCAAAATATTTGGAAGGATATAAGCTACTGATACCAAGATATTAAAATGAGAACAATTCAAAAACCATTTCTCAACACCACTTAATAATGTAATTCTGTACGGTGGCAATATCCTGATGATTTCTTGGGGGAGGAAGAGGAGAATGTGTGTGTCTGTGTGTACACATAAAATCTACCTCTTTAAAGGAACATTAATACATAACTATTGAACCTTTAATGCTCAGGAGGACCTACCGGTGAAGACTTTCCTTCCTCCACAGTATCCACTCCTGCAGTGTCCTTACACTGGTCCACCAAGTGTCCCAGCACGGTTTGACTGTCATGGGGGTAGGGACAGAGACCCCCAGCTCTTTGGGCAGTCAGTTCTGGACTAGTTCTCTTTCCRGAACACTCTGGACTAGTTTTCTTTCCAACTACATAAGCAATTATAGTGCCTCAAGGCACTCCTATCCGAACRGCCCATTCCTCCTACCGCATCCCAATGATGAATGCTCTCCGTGCAGCCAAATACAAGCTTATGCTCTTCTGCTTTGATGTTACTCAGACAAAAATAAGGAAATAATTAAGTATTGATCCAAATAATTACACTGTGCCAGAGAGCAAGGAGGGGAAGATTTTTAGCAGCAACTTAGTGAGTGGGATGACAAATACATTACAAAGAAGAGTCTGACAAATAACTCTGAATATAGTCTCAAAGAATCACACTATTAACTAAATTCTTGATAAAGATTTAACAAATTAATTATTTTCTTCTTGAGCTAAGTAATATTCCTACCTGAACTCTGGAAATTGAACTAAAAGGAGTAATAAATGAAAGCAATAAGTTGATAAAAAAATAAAAATAAAAACAGCTCTCAAAAATGAGAACACACTTAACCTCCAAACTAAAATTAAAAACAGCAAATAAAAGCCATTTCTGTCAATTCTGAATATTTTCTCTTTCCTACTAGCACAAGTGGCCAGAGTTTCTGAACTCTGCAGCTACTCTGATGCAGGGCAGTGGGGTCCCCAATCATTCTGCTTGCCCACGGGCAGGAGCCTATGTGAGAGGTGTGGGAGGTACACAGAAAGGTAGTGGAGGAACAGGAAGCTCTGAAAGGATTATGCCCCAAAGGGCTCATATGGAGGACTAATTAAAAAAAAAAAGAAAGAAAATAAAAATGAGGAGATATAGGGCTGCAGTGAAAACCATCTCAGAAAATTGCTCACAGGAAGATTCTGTTGGTATTGGAGCCCACACCATCAGCTAACTGTTCACCATTTCTGTTCTTCCTACAGTCTGATCACGTTGAACATTTGTAACCTTTTGGTTTTCAAAAGCAACACGCAAGCAACTCCAGAGGGCAGTTTATCCTACTTATCTCAGAACGGGCTGAATCATCCGCTGGAGGAGGTGCCTGTCTCTTTGCACTGCCTGCAGAGAGAGACCAGACACCTGGGCTAGACTCGGTGTCTAAAACCAGGGCTGCTCTAAAGAACCCAGCCCTTGGTCATCTTCATCCCATGAGGAAGCGTAACCAGGTGCTCACTTTAGTCATCCAGTGCAGCCAGCTCACCTCCCAGCACCCTGTACATGAGGCTCTAGCAGTGTTCTGGTGCCTGACCAACACAAGACCCAGTCTTATTCTGAAACACATCACCAGGCTGTGACAGCACCACACTGCTGTCAGTATCTCCCATTATATCCTTTCAATGCTCCACAATTTTTATTCTGGTTCTCAGGTTTTTTTTGTTTTTCCCTCAAACATCTTGCTCCATACTGTGGTCAGATTTTGTTGAGTTGTCTATGTAAAATATGAGCACTCACATTGAGAGTCTATGCTCAGCAACAAACTCAACAGCATACTCAACAACAGAAAAATACTTCTTTAAATTTGCTTTCATTTATGTTTTACCCCCTTTAAGAGTCAATCCATCACACCACCCCTGCCTTTTTGCTACATCCCTTAAAAATCCCCTGACCTTCTCTAAACTTGACAAGCCCAGACAGCTTCACGCCACCCACAAGTGCTGCCTCTGTCGCTCCCCCTAGGTTGGCTCTACCCATTAAACATCAGGCCACGTACACAAGTTTGAGGAACGTCCCATCACATTTCACCATGGCTTAACTAGCAGTTTGTGCAGAAATCAACTTTTCACCTACTCAAAACCAGTAACAATAAATACAAGATTTTGTTAATATATTTTCAGTAGAGTGAAGAAAGAAATGAGATTAATTCTTTGCAGGTAAAGGAGGACCCTTATGTTTAAGAAAACACCTACTTTGAGACTCACCTTGTGGTAAGGTAACAGTTAGCTCTGTTACCCACAGCAAAATAATCCGCTGCAGTTAGGATTTCTATGCCATGAGGAAACGTGCCCTACAGACATTGTAAGAAAGAAGGGGAGAAAAAAAAGGAAAGGAAATATTATAAAACATACATAAAATATTTGCTGAATAAGCAGCATTACTGAAGATAATCACCTACACTGGACAAACTCAGAAAAAAAATACATTTTCATTTCTATTTTACAGTAAAAAACTATATTAGAAATACACACAATATGGGATATATAAACAGCAAAATGCCCTACTCAAGAGTCACCGATAAGGAGTCAGATAAATAGTAGTAGATAATAAACTGCACAACAGATATTTTAGTATACTCAACTATACATTGAAGAATGCATGATTATATATGCACAGAAAAATTATTTCAGAAATTTCAGATAAAAGTAAATTAGTTTTCAGACTGTATGTAGGAACAGCAACTGTTGCAAGTCTTAAGGGGTAAAGGAGATGAGGCACCAAGAAATGCAACACATGCACAAAGCTGGGAGTTCAATTACTTCTGTTTCTATTTATGCATGTATTTTATGATTTACTTGTTAATAAATGAAGTAACTGTTTATTTTCTGAACAATTTTGGTTCCCAGCAAAGCTTGACATTTTGAATTCTATTGACTTATCACTGCTGACATTGCTACTCAAAAGACTCTTTTTAGAAGATCAACCATCATTCTAAGTAAACACCAGCTAACAAATTGCCAGTAGTTATATCCTATTTTTATATATATATATATWTTTAGAATTTTGACTGATTAACACTAATTTAATGTACTGTTACACAGCGTGGCTGTTTTGGAATGGAGGAGGCAGAATAGCCTCAAGTCAAAATCAAATAAAATAGAAATCAGCAACACACCGTATCTAGTTACAAAAGGGAAAWATCAGAGGATATTTAAACAATAAGGCTATGTGGAAGTAGAGGTTCTGATTATAATACAATTTATTTACTTGCAGTTCACCCACCAACGCCACATCAGGACAAAGCAGTGCAAAAACAGCAGATCTACACCTGAATATTTGAAGAGGAGTGGATATTGGAAGCAGTGGGAAGCTGTCAGCTACCACAGAGCTCTTATTCAGGGAAGTATAATGCCAGAGTCGAAAGAAACATGGCTTTCAATCTGACTGAACCAAGAAAGAAAGGTAGGATATATTTGGGTTACCCTAGCACTACGCTGTGAACTCTAAAATATCTCAAGCGTAGCATGAACACACTCCCCAACACTGATTAGGGAGAAAGACATGCACATGAGAAAAATGTAAGGAGTTAGGATTTGTGGTCAACTAGCAAGATATAGAACGAAATACAAGACAATGTTTATGGTATCTAAGGAAAATCACAGCTAGATTTTGAATTCTAGCTGCTAGATGGTCCTTGCTATACACTACTGGCTTTAAGCGTGCCAGGCTGATGCTCTTCCCTCACGCACCACTGCCACAGTGCGTGTCTCTGAGACAGTAAAATTCCTGGAACCAATTTGAGGAGTACAGAGCTCATGGCTGATGGGATACAAAACTTCAAGTCTATTCTACCAATGCACTTAAAACTTACTCTGTAAAATTTTGTCTTAAGTTCATTAATTTATGCTGTGATTTATGCTAAGAAAAAACAAGAGCAAAAAAACCCTGCACTTTTCAACACGATTTTCATTTGCATGGAGCTGCAATAGGTTATTTTTCTGTGGCCGTGAGCGCAGACTCGCAGGCTGAGAGCACGGTGCACGGCACAGCCCGGCACCGGCAAGCGAGTTCAACTTCTTTCTCCACCTACTTAACATCAGCAGTTGAGACTCTGTTTCAGCTCCTTCCAATTCAGAGAAAGGGTGTCTATTGCAACACGTTATATCCAGGCAAAGAACTGCAGAGGGTGGATCTGCTGATTAGGTAACCTTTTTTCCTAGGCAGTAAGAAAGATGAGCAAGTAATCCTGTATTTCTACAAGAATCAAGCCCATGACAGATAGGGCTCTCTGTGCCATAATTATTTGGTATTTCACTGCAAACTCCTCCTTACCATGACAATATTCGTGCTAAAATCATGTGTTCTGTCAGCATTAATAGATTTGAATCATGCGTCGAAGCAGAATCACTAAGGAAACTTTCCAGTTGTGAGCTACCCTAGCACAGAACTCCTCCGACTGGTCTGCTGAATGAGAGCACACGYACAGCTAGCGCAGCCAGCAGCCCCATCTCACCTGGAACTCAGGTGGCAGCATGGAGGATGCTTCATGTAGAACCTTGTAGCAAAGCCTGAACGCGAGTTGCTGAGGGATGACTAACCACCCTAGAGCTGTAACTACAGGCCTAGGGAAGAATTCAGTCGGCTTCTACTTATCACAGCCCTAGGTGGGTCAGCTCACCATAAACACCTACTCTCTTCCTCCTAATCTTCTTGCATCCTTTCTCAGCTATTAATCTAATTGGATCTAGATATACACATACTACTTTAGGACACATTATGCTGTAGCTCTAAGGGAATAAAATTCCATCTCATAACTCAGAGAATTTCATGAATTATACCAGGGAAGGCCACACACAGCATCTTTAGCCTTGAAGCTTTGATAAGCTTTAACAAAGACTCCCCTAAAGAATTGCTCATCGAAGACACAAAAYTTGTGTCTCTGCCATTATGTTAACTCCGCTTGGCTTGCTTTGTCACAAAAGTTCATCAATTGAATCATTTTTCCCACATTTTTGTTTCAGGTTGCAACTCAGCTTCATACATAGATGAGAAGTCAGGAAAATGAATCCTTGGAAATCAAAGTCCTTATCTTGTCCTATTCTACAAAGTTGCAAATCAAATTTGTATAGGAAATACAAAACTTTTAACTACTTAAACATTCCTAAGTTACACAGGAGCAAAGCACACTACTTCCCCAACATCTTTGGCATCTCCAAAATTAAGAGATTTCTCAAAATGATTTAGCTAGTGGGACAGTGATACAGCAGAAAAAGCCCAAGCCTGTTGATGGTTCTTGAGCCTGGTTCTTTGTTACATGGCCAAASCCAGCAAGAACTGTGCAGCATGTTTATGCTGTTCAGGCTCTCTCCATTAAAAACAAGGAAGTCAAACAGACAAAAGAATAAGCAAAATGGCACTACTCTAGCTTTAAGAGCACTGCAGTTACATTGATGGCTGCTAGGCATGCTGATTTTGTTTCTTGGGATGACTTAACCTTACGAGAAAGCTCATCATCCTTACAAGCTGGTATGCTAAAGCAAAACTCACATTTCAAAAAACTATTATCACAAAATTCTGTTTCAGATAATGAAAACAAATATCCAGTAACAGAGGTCTTCAAGATTTGTAGATCCTTCTAGTCGATTCCTCTGAAGCCAGAGCGTCTAATATTGATTGCAAGTATTGCACGTTTACAGCAATCTACAAGCCACTAATGAACGAAGCTTCGGGAAAGTCACCCTACCTGTCGCCCAACATTCTCCTGGAAGGCAGCCTGAGGAACAGAGAACAAACATACCAAAATGAGTCAGGTTTGCTTTTTGATAAACACTAGATGATGAATTCAACACACACAACGATATAAACGACCCGTGGCTTTTCTTTTTTAAATAAAGTAAGCTTTGTTAGCAGGACAAGCCCACAGGGCTTTTTTTTTATTTCTACTTCTCTACGTTCTCGCGCTCTTAGAGCTGCCCRGTGCAGGGCTGCAGCTCATCGCACCCACGAGAGTGGGTGAGCAGCAGCATGGGGCTTCACACCAGCAACGAGAGCCTGTAAGTGCAGTCAAGAGTTTTTGGGAGAGCTTACTTCATCCTGTTACTTCAAGATAATTTGCTTATGGSACATCGAAGTTCAAATCCTTGTGGACTAAATCATCAGATAAACAATATCAAGAAGAAACACTTATTTCAAGGATAAAGAAGTGAAAGTATGTTGAAATATTGAAGTTGTAAGACCTGAGGACAAAATTAYTGGAGGTTTCCTGTGTCTTAGGCTAAGTAAATGTCAAAATCCTGTCAAATGCAACTATTAAGGCCATGAGGTTAACATCTCTGTCCGGGTTATAATCATGTCCATAGCCCTTAATTATCTGCTGGCCCTTGGAACTGCTGTCTCCAAAAACATTTTTTTCCTACAAAAGACATACAAATGTAAATAAGTATTAATAAAACACTCTATATTTTAATTGCATTACAGAAAACGCCACAGGAGCTTTGATAGACAGGGCTCCTGTATTAAATACAGGAATCCAGCCCATGGGTGGCAATCTCCAAGCACAAATGGTGGGCAGGTTAGCTCACCGGCATCGCGCAAGGGGAATGCAGCCCGAGACAGCCCTGGCCTCTTCACACATTTCTGAGGCTGCATCTGCTCAGGCCAACGACTGCTGCTCCCGGGGACTTGCCCGGGCTAGCTGAGCTGCTCCTGAGAGCAAATCCCTTGCAGGACACCCAGCAAAGGCTCACGCAGCCCCTTGGCAGCTGCAGGAGGACCCGCGTCATCGTGGGGTGGCCACACTGCAGGGTGCCCTCAGGCTTCTGCTCTCTGGCTTTCCCTGGCAGCCACCGGCGCAGAGCGGCCCTGGGCCAGGCACACGGCAGCTTTGCAGAACAACGAGCTGCAGCAGTGTCCAACGTCACGGCTGGACTGGCTGCTGGGGCCCAGCTTCTCACACGGGGGTTTTCTCCCCAGCTCTTGCCACTCTGTCGTCCTTTGGCAGGGCATCCTCTCACGACACCTGCATCACTTCAGTTCTTCCTGCACAGATGCTGCTTTAGGTTGGCTTTTCATGTTATTCAGACCTTCCTGTCCAGCATTAGAGGGTTTGGGCAAGGTTAGGACTCCCAGTTCTTATATCCAGGGGCTTTAAAATGAATTAATCCCTGCACTRCAGCTTCTTCTAAACATGTTCTGCTCAGACAAGTGCCCTACTGATGTAAAGCATACAAACCAATTTCTGTTCTGTCAGAAACCAGKATCCAAACAACATAATTAGGCTTTCAAATCAGCCAAAGTTTTGTTCTACCTATCGTGTAGGTCCAAGATTGAAATATTCCCAGGCAATACCATCTTCACTGGTATACAAGGAGCAATAGAAAACTAGGAAGCAAAGCAGCCATTGTACACAGATATTTCACCTAGTATGTTCTTTCTAATGTAGCAATTTTATGTCTTTTCATGTAGGAAGATTTTACTTAACGTATTTTTCTTTCTTTTTTTTTTTGTAAGGGCAGGTATGTYGAGGCAGGTTTGCATGAATCACAGCACAGCTCTCTGAGCTTCAGCGTTTGCTAGTGCCTGTTTGTACAAACTGGCTTTGACCAAATTATGACGAATGTTACAACGATGACAGAAAGACACTGCACATTCCACTGCCCTAGCAATTAAAACACGTTACTGTTCTGGAAGAGCAGCATCTTATCTGCACTTCAGCAGCAAAATTAAAAACAAAAACAACAATAACAAAAAATACATGCTGCCATTGCAAATTACTTTTTCGGCATGTGAAGGAGTACCTTCAATGAAAAAAGCTGCTATGGCTTTCAACTGCTTCACAGATTTCTTTGCAATACTTTAAAAAAAAAAAAAGGATTTAAGGATTTTTATTCATTGAAAAAGTCACTAGCAATTTCAATCATATTTTCATATCACAACTGGAACTGCAAGTTTCTAAGGGACTTCAGTATTTCAGGGTTTTTATAATAGCTGTTTTTCACTTTTTGTATTATGCACATTCTAGAGATAGAAAAATCAGAAGTAAAGATCTAAGTTAAGGACACAATGATATCGGGGCTCAGGCAGCCTCCGTTATTCCAGGGTTACTCTCTAACCTGAATACTCTGTGCTTTCCCCACAGAAAGCTAAAAGCATCGGATCATTTTCCAAGCCATGTTTTTAGAAACCACCAACCAATGCAGGGTCACTTATCCATGCGATTATCCCTGGCAATTATTACTCATGGAAGGGTTGCAAAAGCAGCCTCTGAATGAGCTTCCAAGAGAAGCGCTGGMTTGTTCTCCCTGACCTCAGGGTTCAGAATATCTCTCTGTGCACCTCTGTTTTATTTGTGCTCCATATTACATACTGTAGTAGATGGAAACCTAATAAAACATGCTGTTCGTTTAAACATGTATTTAACCGTAGTAATGACTGGGAATAACTACAACTTAAAATTAGAGTAATACCTGGTAAACACAAAATATTTCTTCGCCTGCTTTCCCAAAATAGGAAATAAAAGTTTCTGGATAGTAATAATGATTCATTAAAAAAATTAAAAATAAAAAATAAAAAATAAACAGCTGTTTCAAATTTTTATAGCTGAGAATATAATGTAGTAATGAAAAGCTAATTTGACTGGGGTACCTGCAAAGGTACTAGTTTGCAAAGCCTCCATCAAAACAGAAGACCCAGAGCTGTTAATTTAATTGGCATGYGGCAATAAGTGCCCTTTTCGGGGGCATTCAGAGGGAAGTTTGATCTTAAGAACAGGGATACACAACTCTTTYGACAACTACTGTTTGATCTTGTGTTTATGTATTATAAATAGCTATTAATATAGTGACTTTTTTTTTTAATTTGCATTATATAATTGTTTTATCTGATGAAGAAACACATAACTTTCCTCATCTTTTCTTTTTTTTTTTTTAAACAAGTACAATCTATCACTCTCTCCAAGCCAGGCATGAATTACAACACACTGACTTACAKCCTCCAAGACCATCCCTCCTTGCTCTCATCTTCTACAACCTCTCCTCCATAGAGGCCCTTCTCTTAACAAATGTCATGAGAAGTATTAATATCAAACAATTTACCATTTTGTTTGCTTTATTAAGATCTAGTTTATATATTAGCTATGATCATTTTGTGTTTTTTACTGTCACTAAAAATTGCTCTTTCTTGGATACTTTATCTTGTCCAGTACGATGATAACATGGTGGACTATGAACTGTGGTCGTATATCAAGATGTGTATCTGTGCATTATATTATTTAGAATCTATATTAATAACGTACCTTTCAGGATTTGGTCACACAGCAATATTTTGCTTATATAGAGTAAATTTACATAGTCATCTGACACTACATATTATGAACTTAAAACTAACACAAACACAAGCTAGAATGTGACAACTTACAGAAGCAGCTCTTCGACAGTTAACATCACGATCATACACTGCAGCGATAACCAATGCACTGAGAAGAGAAAAAAATAAGTATAAAAGAAAGTAAGAAATAATAGGAAATGTCTTACTGTATCAAGGCAATTTAAGCAATGCACCCATTCATTTAACTGCATAACAAGGTTTCCTGTTGAACACACAGCCTTGGACAAACTCGCTATCTCTGTACGTGATATTCAAACCCAGAAGCTGGAAATACACTTTCCCTGTAGCAACTCACAGCATGGCTCAGGTAAGACCTAAGCAAAACTAAAAGTCAAGTAATGAGAAATTTTCGCTTCATTTGTACATGAACTGTAACATCCTGTAAAGAAAAAAA
>PTEX01000174.1:1185496-1245277 GCA_003342815.1 Eudromia elegans
TGAAAAAAAAAAAAAAAAAGGCACTTTAAGAAGTACCACAAAGTAGTTTCTTAAAAGGTGACATGGAGATCCTAGGGTCTGATTACATAAAAACATTTATTTGTGCACCAAGTTGGGTAACCCTGCAAGTTCAACTCCTTTTTACCTCAAGCAAACAGGTTTTTAAGATGTGCCACACAACTGCAGAGAAAGAATATATCCCAGGACACACAGTCTGCAGCTCTGGAAATCTACCCCCAGCATTCAATTAACTCAGTGACAAATAAACATCACTTCAGGAGAATCATTTAAGCAGAAAATTATTCCTTTCAAACCCCGAAACTCTTCATTACATTACTTACTGACTCCAGGCAAAACAGGAAATAAATACTGCCTGAAAAGTAAATCTGAGAGAGCTTTGCTTGAGTAGAAAGATATTAATTACACTGATAATATCAGCCTTCCCTTGGTAGTGGCAATCCGGTTCCTACAGTGCAGAAGACGGTGTTGTTAAAACCCACTGAAGTGCACGAGCAATACTGTCTGTCTCACTGCGGTTTATTCGCATCTCAGGAAAACAAGAGACAGAAAGCAATAAGAAAAAACCCACCAATTTAATGTCTTACCAAATAGATACAAAAACTGCTCTAAAAGCAGCTCACGCTCTCCTAGTATTACCTGCAGGTGCAATTCTTGTCCTTGCYACAAAGATTTTATGTGATGGCACACAGAATCACAGAAGGGTTGAGGTTGGAAGGGACCTCTAGAGATCATCTAGTTCAAACCCCTGCTCCAGCAGGGACACCCAGAGCACAGGGCACAGGGTGGCATYCAGGCAGGTTTGAAGATCTCCAGAGCAGGAGCCTCCACAGCCTCTGTGGGCAGCCTGGGCCAGGGCTCCGTCCTCCTCACAGCAAAGTTCTTCCTCACATGGACATGGAACTGCCTGTGTTTCAACTCGTACCCATTACCCCTTGTCCTGTCATTATAAGACAAGGAAGCTAATCCATATGATAGCGCTTGGAAGAGCAAATATTTATGATGGAATATATAGGGAGCAACTTTAACAGTGTTGAAACAAGGCTGTTTCAAAAAGGTGCTGGGTCAAACACGTCATCTTCCTGCAATGTCTGCTCATTTGCTTCTCTGGTATACACAGAAACTTAAAATCACTTTAAAGGACCATTGCAGAAGTATAGAGTTTTAATGATATGAAAAGCTCCCACAAATCTTTTAATTACAGAATAGACCATATTCAAAACTACGGAAGTGGTTGGAAGTCATGCTGGAAAGTACGAAGAAGCCAACTTCTGCCTGAGCTTTCAGATTAGACAGAYCACAAGGCAAAAACCATTTTATGAGTTACACAACTTTTCAATACTGTTTTTCTCTGGGGGGAAAAAGAAAAAAAAAAATAAAAAAAAAACCCCAAAATTAAATAAATAAAGAGAGAATGAAATTAGCAAGGCAGAAACCTCCAAATCCAGACTGCACTGGAGCACATCCAAGGAGCTGGTCTGGCTCACACCTGATGCCTTCCAAGCCAGCATCCCATCTCCAGCAGTGGTCAAAGTGACACAYGTACCTGTGAGGCGGGGACAGGAGGACGGGAAAAGTATGTGGCATTACCTCCTCAGCCTGTGCCCTGCGGCTTGAGCAGGCTGAGGCTCAGCATAACACCGTGGCATTTCCCCGTCCTTCATTTCTCCGGCCATGGCAGTATTTTCACTGAAGGCAAGACCTGCACAACCGTTTACCCAAAAAACCCCACAGTTTGCGTAATGTATCTTCAGCACAAGCAACTCCCCTAGTCCTCAGATTTAAAAGGTTATGTCGGTCTTCTCAAATGGCAAAAATGGTTAAAAAGGGTAAAAAATAAAGCCTGCTCTTTACACTTTTATTTAGACTTACAATTTGTGCTTCATTTACTAGACTGTAAACCAGTTTCAGGTTACTAAGCAGAAGACCTCCTGGCCAAGGTTTTGGCTTTTAATCAAATCAAGCTTTTCCATCTTTTCTTCTTCTTCAAGATGGACCCACGTAAGGGAAACCAGCACCACACACTATCTGGGTGATGCCACCCAGTCACTCTGCACTTTAACTCCACACTAAAGTAAGAAAAAAAGAAGAGAAAAAGAGAATTTGATCATCTTCCCCCCATCCCTTTATATCCATAAATCAAACTGTGATCATCCTTTTATACTCTGCTTTTTAATAAAAGCATTTTCAACAAAGCGCATTCCTCTTTTCTTCCCAGTCAACTGAACAGTTTTCAAGGCAGGCGCAGCCCGCCCTGACACACGGCCTAGCCAGGAGAGCAACATGCCTGGCATGAAACGCGTCTGCGGTGCCTTCCCGGCGGCTCGTGTCGTGGGAGTTTACGTGATACTCCACCAGGATTTCCTAACATAAAGAACCTGTTGACGTGAAAGCCAGCGGGACCCGGGTTTTCTTTGCCAGGCCGGTTGCGGGGACGGGCCTGGACTTGCCGGCCGCGGCCCAGGCCTGCCCGCGAGCCGGCGCCGCCGAGCGGGGCCTGGCGGGGGACGTTTCACCCACGGTCGCGACGAGGCAGCTCCACGGACGGCGATGGCACAGGGGGTTCCCAGAAAACAAGCTGCAGCCCTGGCGGACACGGGCAGCTCCGGCTTTCCGCCCAGCCCTAGGTGCTCTCCCGACCGGGCTCCCGCACACAGGCCACTCGCGTCCCGGCCAACGCTGTTCCCGTGGCCTTCCCAACGCCCGAGGGTGCAGAGCCGCSCCGGCCTCCCAGGGCCGCAGGATAAACTGGGCCTCACTGCACCCGCAGAGCCGACCCCCCAGGACCCTCTGTCGGATGCAGGCGGCTGCTCCGTCACCAGCCTCCAAGGAGCTGCTCCCATGGAGCCAAGCAAACCACCCCGGAGCTGTGGGAAGCAGGAAAGAAACTCCCAGCGCCGCTGCCAACTTGGCGCCACGCCAGAACCTGCTTCCTGAGCCCAAAAAAGGGCAACACCCGCGGCCTGGCGTCCGGGGAGGGAGGGGAGGTCGTCCCGGCACCGAGGCCCAAGGCTTCRGCAGCACGGAGGGCCAGGAGAGGGGCCGCCCGGGCACCGCCGCCGCGTTTCACTGGGGAGCTATACGGAAATAGAGCATTTTGAGTGTGTTTCCTCAATGCCAAGTTTGGGGTGAAACGGTGAAAGAGAAGCTTGGATGGGTGCAACYTGTGTTGAGCTTAAAAGATGGTAGGGTATCACCATACAAGCAGTTCAACTCRTGAAATATACCCATGTTTTGTATACAACCTCATGCAGAAAAGCGCAGTATGGAAAACACTTGGAATGGGAGTTACAGTAACAACAACAAAAAATAGAAACACACCAATAACATAGATGTATATGAGACGTCCCTGTAGGAAATAATTATGCAGAGTGCAAGACGCAGTCGGCACGCAGCTGTCTTGTGGAGGCAATGCTCAAAGACATGAAGAGAAAAGAAAAAATGAGCAAATCAACCAGATTTCACCAGGGCACGGGACGCAGCTGAGAGCGGCGCTGCAGGGCACCCTGCGGGCCGCCCGTGCCCCGCGGCCGCACCTCCCGTCCCGTCCCCAGGGGAGGCCGCGCGGCTGCCGCCCCATCCAGCTCCTCCACTGCCATCCTGCTCAAGCTGAAATGAAACTCCCCTCGGACTCTGCAATAGTTTCATGTAATTAAGATAGCAAGCTGCAATTTAATCRTGCTAATTGCCTAACAGGGCAGCGGCGTGTTTTGCTTTTTGTTCGCTGCCCGGGCCTGAGACAGAGCCCGCCGTGCACCTGCCGCTCTACAGGCAATAACTCCTGTGCGCCCCGGGGAGCAGAAGTCGAATCTCCCCCCTTCTCAGCGTATTAAATTAGGATTCAGGTTCGCCCTAAGCAGCAGGCAGGGGGAGAGCGGGAGAGGACAAGGCGCCGTCCAGCAGCGTGGGGGAAATGGGGACAGCGGCTTCAGGGGCAGCAAACAGCGGCAGCCACAGCAAGGCTGCTCCTGCAGCACAGGAGACGTTTCCCTGGCTTGGCCAAAATTTTTCTTCTTGTGGTCCTGTACTTTGAACAGGATTGCAAAGGACTTGGAAACCTGTTTAACTGGATTTAAAGAAAAAAGAGCAAACATGTGCATCTTGTTGTAATATGGACAGGGAAAAACTGGCAGAACAGTAAGAAAAACTAAAGCCTGTGAGGTAAATATTTCTAATGCATGTTCTCTCCCTCTTTATCTCTCTCTCTATATGTATATACAAATATACACATGTGTGTGTGCATATACACACACTWTTTTTTTTTAAAGCAAGGGGTTAAGGTYTGTGCAGGAAGGAGAAAGGTGGCTGCATGACCTGCTCTTGCCTCGGGTTGTCACACTGCTATTCTGACAGTTTTACTGCTTTGCCACCAGATAGTCCTGAGAAAGCACGGAGGAAAGTGGCAGGTATTTCTTTCAAAGCACCGCTCCAAGTTTTATTAACAACATATGATTTTTATGCTCTTTAARGTGATTTTTCACAAGCAAAAAGTGAAATATTTATGCCACCTGCCTACATTTCAGCACTGAACATGTCAACATAGGAAGGGCTTACTTAAAAAAACTACTTCCCTTTTTGGTAGGTGGTGAGACAGAGCCCGTTCTYCCAATTATCCTACCTGTAAAGTTATACAGACTTGTAAGATAAGCTAAGATAAGCAGGAAAAATTCTGAACGCTGTGTTCACCCCGAGCAGGTCCTGGCTACCCCGCTGTCCGCGGCGCCCGCCCAGCCGCCGTGCCCCCTTGCCCACCCAGCCCGAGGGCTCAGACTAAGCAACCAGCTGCTTACGCTCAAGTTCAGCATTATCTGAGCTCCTCCAGCCAGTCCAGGAGCTCTACGAAAGGCTCTGAAGGACAAACCAGACCCAAGCCCCAACAGCAGGGCCAAAACTACATCTATTTACAGAGGCAGCAGTTTTCTGGTGAGTGGGTTACAATTTCTCCTGTACGGACKCGGGTCGTATCCGCACACAGAGGCTCCTGCTGGGCAGCGCAGCTTGCGGCAAACACCATGTGCTCTGCTGCAAGGTGCTGAGCTGGCCGTTTTTTTCTAAGGCAGCAACAATTTGCTTGTGGCTAGAAGTATGACTCTTCTTTAAGTAAAACAGTGACACACCTAAGGCTAGATTTAAAAAAAAAAAAAAGCTGTATGCAATTATCGGCTTGCTGACACAATAGGTGAAACTGTGTGTCATACTGTATTTGAGTAGGTTTTCTTTTACCTGTTTCACTCTGGAGCAGCAATTCTACCTTCAACAGTGGATTGTATTCAGAAAAGTTATGGCCTGCATTAAGAATTTTTAAGCAGAGTCTTACTGCAGCATTAGTATGAGCTAAAATATTGTACAGATTTGCTAGAAAATTAAGTATATGCAAAGCAGAACAACTTACAATCGAGTATAAGAAATTTTCAGCTTCCTCCCCACCTTACATTTCTCCCCTCTCCACTCACTTATTCCAGACAAGGGAAGCTGGCAGAACCTCAGTGTAACTGGTGTTATGACCATAGGTATAAGATATCAACTCTTTGCATCTGATATTTTCCTAAAAAGAGAAGCAGAATTCATCTCCAAACAAGGGAAGGTTGAAAGCCAGGAGCTTTTTCAGCAACGCAGTCTCCTCCCGAACTGCACACGACCGCTCCCCAGCAGTGTCAGGGCATCARCAAAACACCACAAATGAAACAGAACCGAAACGGTGAGCTCGCACGTAGCATACAAAGGAGGACATCATTTCACAGCATGGAAGGGAGAACAAATGTGTGAAAGTAACATATTGTACAAAGCAACACAAACAGAAGAAAAATATCTGATAAAAAAGATGCCTTACAAACTCAGGCTTTGTTTTTTTATGTTTCACTTGACAATCAAGATTATTGGACATTACAGGAAATCTCAAATCTGTTCAATTAAGTCAGAGGACGCAAGCAGCAGATTTATCCTCATGAAGCTAATAACTGAATCTATGCAAAACATCAGTTTTGAACCAGACTTTGGCATTTGGATAGCTAAACTCATCCTGAAGATAGGCTGGCAGCATAAGCACAAATCCATTGCTGCCAGTTTAAAGACAACAGCTCGTAACTCAGCCCAACCGGCAGGAGGCTGTTGGGAACATTTGGTAACATGGTGGTCACAGGTGCCACTGTCCTCATTGCTACCATTACCCATGCTGGTTGGATTATAAAATAGCCCAGGAATGCAACCCAAGATGCAATCACACCTTGATTTTACTCTGCAATCACATCTTTAGGTACCCTCATCCTAAGAAGTTCAGAGTATACATGATTTATGACAAACACAGATAGAAGACAACTTAAAGGCAATCCTTCAAATGAAGGTATGTCCTTAAAGCTTACTATGGAAAATATCACCATTCATGGCATTCTTAAGTAGGTCCTTTCTGCAATTCCACAGGCTCTTTCTGGAAGCCATCCAGGAGCACTGGATGGTCTCATCTTCTGACAAACCTTGATGTTACGAGACATCTCTCCTTTAGTCGCCAGTTTCTTGTGGATAAAACAAGATTAAAACCACATGAAACTGCTCTACCAGAGACACAGGGCTAAGATGTCTTTCTTTGTCCATCCCAAAACACTTTAAAATCAGGTTTTAAGGAAGAAAGAACAAGTCACATTTTCTGTATGCACCTGCTGAGCTCAATAAGTAACTCCATGTTTCCTTGCTAGATTCAGCAATTTGGAAAACAAGGTATTTTTTTATATGGATTGTTTTCCTCCTTGAAAAGATACTGCTCAATGCCTATGGATCAATATACCTCCAATKGAGTCAAGAACAAAGATGCCCACGTTGGTGCCATCAGTGGGTATACTAAAAGCCAGCCAACAAAGTGTCAGAAGCTGTTGCTTTGTATTTACAGTGCATTCAGCTGTTAAGGACACCATGAAATRTCAGCAAGTGTGCAGCCAGGAAAAAGTCTAAAGGCCAAAGAGAGAATCCCACCAGAAAGAAAAAAATAAATCTAGATCAGAAATGGCAAACTGTCTATTCTTTCAATGTTTCTAAGAACCCAGGATCACAGCCCAAAGCTCAGTTCTTGAYGCTTTTAGAAAAAGTGATTTCACTTTAAAAATGTTACTTAAATATAGTGATACATAGCGAGCCCATTATAAAACTTATCAGCGTTCCAGTTTCTTTGGTTTTTTTTGTGACAGACAAAGAGAAGGAAATGAAGTCATCACAAATGGTAAGGAAGTATATAGATACATTTCTATCCAAAAAGTTAAACTGCATYGCATTGCAGCAAGAAGATTTAGACTTCAACAATTACCTGGAAAGGCGATCGTGTTATTTATGCTATTCCCCTCCTCTCCCTCACCAGCATATTTGATTCTTTCCAAATCTGAAGATATTCAGCAGATCTGCTCATTTTTAATAATATACTTTGAATCATGTTATTTCAGAGAAACCAAAATTCCTTTCCTTGAAGAACAACATTCAGAGCTCAGTATTCAGCCCCAAATTATATAGGACACATAAGCTAATTTTTAAGCGTTCCCCTGAAGGGATGCATCACTGCTCGCCAATATCTAATTTTCAATTTTTTCAAGATAGAGCCTTTGAATACTAATTATTATTGTCCAGTTGCTTTCTGGTTTCGAGTAGACTTTTTAAAATTAACTGCAAGTAACTCAGCAACTTACCTTGAAATCTGATTAATAAATGGGATGAGTTCGGAGGGCTCGTAGGCGCGGGCAAAGGCCCAGCACACGTAGCACGCTGCATCTCTCACATTGGAGCCCACGCTGCAGGCGCCTCTCTTCTCGTCGTATGTTAGCGCTTTCAAAATGACAGGAATGACTGAAATAAAAAGACGCACAACAGCAACAGTTAGAAGCAGACAGTGAACTGAAATCCCCTGGCGAACAGGCCCTTTTTGACCCACGAGATTTCAAAGTGTGCGTTAGTTTATTTAAGGAAGAATGATATCATTTATTCCTTATCGCTATGTGTTCCCAAGCAAATTAAAGTACAGTTTAAGGAGTGTTAGACCGTAAGTATTGCTGCTTACTGAAATGGCAGCTTCTATCAACAAACAAAAATTCTTAGGAAATACTGTCTTGTAAATACCTTAAAAGTATAGGAATTAATCTGTGAGCATTTATAACACCACAAATGCTAACACAGTCAGTACTTCTTAATTAACAATAGCCGTGAATCAAGTAAGACACCAAAATGGATTAGGACTTGAGTGAGTACAACCTTGCAAACCCTTGAATCACAGCGAGAGGGTCATCATTCTTAGGCTAAAATAAGGGAGTTGCTCTCTTTTTACCACTTGAAGCTGTTATTTTGAGTGACTTTAATGCCACGTTTTAAGTTTGAACCTATAAACACTGCCTAAATTGCAGGGAATTCATAGAGACAGAATGTTCTCGAAATGTAAACAGGTAAGATATGAGGCAAAACAACTGTGAAGCAGCGTATAGGATGGTTTAATGCAAAAAGCAGAAGCCTTTGATACAAGCTTATTGATAAATAAAAGTTTAGTAAAAAGAGCATTTTCAACTTCTCTCACTTTCCTATCAGCCACCGTATCGAATTTGCCAAAATGCCATTTTTTGTCAGAGCATGAGGAAAAAAGATAGATATATCTGCATTTTAAACAGTCATGTGGAATCAGCTTTTGCACTTCCTAATGTATTTATGGTGCATTTGCATTGAATGTAAATCCCAGATCTGCAAGTGCTGGCTCCTGAGGCCAGCAAGTGCCAGATCCGAGGCAAACGCAGCTAACAGCCACCCWAGGAACCTGCCTTTTCCATCCCAGTTCAGCTTCTCCTGGGTAGCAGGGGCAGGGAGAGGCACTAAACCACAGGACAACGTTTAACGGAAACTAAACTTCAGCAGCAGGATTTTTGTTTATTCCTTTCAATAGAAACAACTCAGATGAGAAGCTGGGTATTATTTCTTTCATAAGAAGAAAATATTTTCTATTTTACTACTAGAGTTTTTTATTACTAGAGTTACACAGGATGGCTCCAACTAGTTACAGGACCTGGAAAAAAAAATAATAAGCAGAAGAAATACGCTCTGTTTCTGAATGGAAATAATACACTGTGTGTTCTTGAAAGTGTTCTTATTTATTTATTTCTACTTACTGCCTTAGAAAATCATCCTCAACTGACAGTGTGAGGATGTCATGACATCCTCATAAATGACATGAGCTTTCCAAACCCTCCAGCTTCATCATTCCCCAACRAAAGCAGCCTTAACCGTGTTCACGAAGCAAATCACAACACAAAAGTCTGCTGCAATGTGAATGACAGCAACAGAATCACACCGGGGGGGAAGCAGCCAGCAAAGGAGCGGAACGGGAGGAAAGGCATGTGAGTAAATCTGTGGCTAAATCGTGASAGGAAATCTGTCAGTCAAGGAAGTCAGCACATAAAAAATGTCCACTTCGGTACTTGTGGCGCAGGGAAAGCTGAAGTCAAACGGGTTTTGCACAAATAAGAGAACATCCAGCAACTTAAAGAAGTCCCTTGCCCTGCACTGYGGTACACTGCCACAGCTGAAAAAATCCCCTATGTAAAGCTCCCTGGAGGGCTTCCTTTTGGCACCTGCAAACCCAGAAATATAATTTGAATACATCTCTCTCTAGATGGCCTATCTTYAATATATGAATAATGCCTGCAGAAACAACAGCCTCTAGAAAAAGGGAACAGTCTCTCTCCAAGTTCTATTTGTTGCATTAATCCAAAGCATCTTTTCTTCCCCTTGGAAAGTAATCATCAACAAATGAGCCCTGGGAAGAAAAGCTGCATTTCTCTTGTGACTTTTCAAACTGCGACCATTTGAGGGGACTGTATGAGGGGACTAACCACTAARTAAGTGAAATGCAATGTACATTTCATCATTGTATCAGTGCTACCTAAAATAATAATAATAATAAATTGTTCCACACATGCAGAAGGGAACTGTTAAAATGCTATTTGAATTGCTTTAAACCTAATAATGAAAAGAAAGCAGTAATCAGAGGAATGATCAAAACACAACTCTTAGGTTCACAAGCACTACATGGAAAGAAAAAAAYGATTCCCCCTTGGGAACAGAGATACAGCAAAGACGGATGGATATTTTGTCTCCTTTTAGTTTTGAAAGAAACTGCAATAAAAATCTTCAAAAATGTCGACTAGCTTGTTTTGAAAAATGCTACATCAACTGATGAAAAAAATGGGATTCGCTGGTTCTACAGGAACGCTAGAACCGCCGCCAAGGGCCATCCTGCACAGCGGCCCCACGCAGCCTTCGTTGCGGCGATGGCTGCAGCTCCTCGAGGCAGCTGCAAGCGCCCGGYGACAGCAGCGTGGGGGCAACGGCTGCGGGAACAACGTGCACAAGCAGCCCGTTGCATTGCTGTTCCTGCACACAAAGGAAAAAACGAGTGGCTTTTAATTTAGGGCAGCAATTTCTCCAAATGCAAAATTCAACCCACAACTTCAGCCCTCACTTTAGTCTTTTACCTCTTCACACACGAGCCAGGTTTCTACTGTTCTGGAATCCTGTAGTGACCGGCACCAGCCCGCACTCACAAGGCAGCAACGCAGGTGAAAAGGGCCACATGTCCTCGAAATGAAATATCTTGCAAAAGACCTTCCTATAATCTGCAACTGGATAGAGGCTGTTCACATTACCACACAAACTGTCTGTGTTCAGCCAAAACAGAAAACACRAGTTCAGTTTGAGTTAACCCGATTTGAACTGCCCAGGTTCAGTCTCCTCTGGAGGAGCGCTCGATACACAGAGTGCCACCGAAATCCACGGCTTTGCAGCCAATTTCTGCATTTTAAATCTGCTGTGTAATTTCTGCTCAGTGTAACAACAGCCTCTCCACCACCAGAGTGGTCAGGGTTGTACTGTGCTGGTATACATTGTTTTGCAGATGYGAAACGATGCTTAATTCAAGCTTAAAACCAAATCCTTCTCCAGAAAAAAAAGGAGGGAAAAATAAAATTGGAAGAAAGTAAMATTTGTTTGGAAGGGCAGAAATTAGTCCTTTTTGTTATAATCAGGAGCATGCCTTTCCTTAAACAAAGGAGAAGGGCTGAAGTGTGACCCAGCTTTAGGAGTCCCCATTTCCAGCCGAGCTGCACACAGCGGCTCTGCAGCGCCCACCCTCTACCCGCCCCTGGCACCAACATCCACCTGTTCCGCCCCGCGAACGCTCCGCAGACGCAGTCACCTTTCCCCGTAGCCTAGAGGTATTAATAAGCACCTGCTGCGCTCCKCCCTGCCTTACCTAACTCCATGGCTGCAGGTTGCAACACGGCCCCGCGCTCGAGCCTYGGGAAGAGGCAGAGGCGCCGGCGGCCTCCAAGGCTCCACGCGCCCGGACTGCACACTCGTGGCGGCTCTTAGGGCTCCTCGGGAGCCCTGATTTCAGTCCAGCGAGGCCATTGACTCTCGGGTGCAGGTGGTGGAACGGAACAAAGCTGCTAAAAGGGATGGAGGGCTGAACGGTCAAATGTAGCGGCTTGAGGAAGCCTCACGAGAGGCTGTAGCAAAAGTGGCTTTATGAACATATCAGGCAGAGGCAGAGCCCACAAGACATGCACAAGGAGTCCTGTGTTACTCCACATTGCCGTGTTTTTTTCTTTATTGCAATGTTTATCACACAACACACACAATTACAGCAATTAAACAAACAACAAAAACCTGTTCCTTAGCCCAAGGGTCTGCTCTCCATGAGCAAACTGAAAGATTCCAAGTCAACTCTACTCCATTTAGACTAGATTCATGTGGATCCCAAGTTCATTAGAAATTGCTCTAAATTTAGTTTGAGACTCAGTTATTTGAGACTCTTAGAAAACAGAGAGTTGTCTTTTAGATAAATCTTTGCTATGAACTGTTTGTCTGGAGAAGCTTTTGCAATTTGTTCTTAAGATACCAGAAACCTATTTAGGAATGAGAAAACAGACGAAAAATACAGTTCAACTAAAATAATGCATGGCTACTATTACCACTGTGACTAAAGGGACATCCGAGAATGTTACCGTTATTAATGAATTATGGAGCTTAATCACAACGTGAAGCCTAAATACCAAGAATGAATTCTGAATAATAATTTCATTTTTCAAATTGTTCTTGAACAAAACTCACTGCAGTAGTGTCTTTCACTGGGTTCGACCTGTTTGTGAGCTGCAGGCAGCACGAAGCAGGTAAACAGCCCTATGTACAGTAAGCCAACTTCCCATGCCTTTAGCAGCACACCTATCTCTGTCATTCATACACCATAAAAACAACCTGGGCTTTGCATTGTAAAGAACTTCAACTTTGAGAGCACGTGTTCCCATACAGCACCCCAACCTCTTTTAGAAAAAGAGGCAGGCACTAACTGTAACTTCATTCAGGCTGTTATACTAATATTTAACATATCAGCACAGATGCAAACACAGATAATTTTTAGATTAGGCTCATTATCAGAAATAAATATTTGCTTAAGGCTCTGCCAAACATCTGTGACTTGTTCTCATGTAGACAACTTGCGTTGAAAAAGTCAGAAGTGACTCCTTGAGCGGGAGTATTTCACCCAGAGGGACAAGCTGTGCCGCGAGGCCGGGAAACGTGCGTGGTGGGAACGCCGGGATGCGCAGCCGGCAGGGCGGGCGCCTGTGCGCGGCCCAGGGCGGCCTCCGGGTGCTCCTTGACCTAGTTGGGCATCCGCGAGGCACCGTGGGAAGGGGATCGCAACGCATCCGCCCTCCTCTGCTCTGCTGCCGCTGAGGAGCCGAACCTGTGAAGCCGCTCGCGACGCTCGGCACTGACCACGTACGGCAGGCGCTGTGCACGCACACCCGCAGAGCAAACGAGCTCCGTCAAACCCATGACTAGCAAGCACGGTGTCTGTCTGGTTGCAATCTCAGTTCAGTCTCTCACTACGTAATGAATCAAGAGAGTCTTTAATTATATGATCACGTGTTATTTTTTTCCACGGACCCATCGCAGCCAGCACACAGGAAAGACCTGCTCCAGCAGTGAATCACAGGCAGGCAGGCAGGCAGGCAGGCAGCAGAGGAGATGGTTGTCTGCCTCGCTGCTCAGGGTGGAAACTACGTGATGCAAAGCCTGGCTGTGGGGCAGGGAGAGAAGGGCTTGCTGCTCACGCTGCATGTTGCCCTCAAGAGCTGCAATTCTAACGACATCCCTGCCACAGACTTGCTGTCTGATACCAGTCACACTACTTAACCAGGGCATTTAAGGTGCTGGGCGCTGGCTCTCCTTGCCCAGGTGCCTAATGGCAGACTCGCAGGAGCACCCCAGCACGCACAGCAGCGTCAGCTCTGGACAGTGGCACGGGGCCAACGAGGAAGCAGGCCCAGATCTGAATTTTGGCCAGGCAATCTGAACATCATTATGTAATGTAGCCATGAAAACGTCAAGTCTGGAAGCACCCCTACCTTGAAAAGGCTACGGCCGACCCCGGGCAGGACTGCTCAACCTTCCTCTCCACAACAATTTTGAGCATTTGCCTACCCACTCATGGCAAAGGCTCATTCGCACAGGTTAGAGCTAAGCTCATCCTTACAGCTCTTCCTTCAGCTTCAGCAGGAGTAAACTGCACTTTAGGGACATGAAGAAACAGGCTTCTGAAGGAGCCCTACTAGGCAAATGCAGGACTTAGTCTGAAGGATTAATTTTTTTTTTTTTTTTTTTGGTAAATTTCTAACAGGAGGTGTCAGGGAAGAAAAATCACCAAAGAAACCCCAAGCTTCAGGCTAAGGTTGTGCAACCTTGGAGTGAAAAACTAGCAGCAATTTATTGTCATTTATTCCCTGCTTAGTATTTATACCACTTCCCAGTTGCGCTTGGGAGGGGTGCAGGGGAGCTCCAGCTCATTTCTTCTTGCTTATCCCTGCTGGCTAGTAAAAAAAAAAATTCCTTGCTCACTTGGAAACTAACACAACAACAACATACACATTGAAAATTTAAATATTTTCAAGACCACTTACCATTTTTAGAGTTCATTTGGGAGTTACAGAAAAGAAATTCTTCCATAACCAGCCTTTCAGGTTTGGGTGTTCTCTATTTTCTAAGAGTCCACCTAAGAACTTTTTTTACTTCTTCCTGTATCTCTGATGAAAAGCACCTGGAGACCTGCCAAAAGCCTTACGATTAACTACCATAAAAAAGACGAGGGCATTTCAGCAGCCTAACTCCTTGCTGTGTCCTCCAACAACCCAGGCAGCAGCAAATCCCTACCAAGCTGCTACTTCTGGCACACAAAAACGCAAAAGGAAATCATGAAAAATATAGCTTGCAAACAAGTTTCTATAATGGCTTTCTGTAAGACTATACAAACCTCAGTCTGACCYTCAGCCCATCTCCCCCTTCTTTCTCTGTTCTGTCTCTATTTTCATGATCTGGCCCTATCAAATACACAGAATTAAATACAGCTGAGTTAAACACACAAGTGAGAAGAGACTCACATAATAGGAACTGTCAGGCAAACAGCACTGGTCCTATCAGATCTAGCTCCAATTTATGCTCYATCCTGTAAACATGGAACAGCCCTGTGCTTTCAAAAGACCATCAATAAGTTAACARCAGATGTTTAGAGAGATCAACTTATATATCAAAATTCAGCGGCTTCTCAAACCACAAGGGTTCCTTCCTAGAACAMACCAGAAGCCAGGACTGGTTTTATTTGTTTTCTTTTTTAGTAAGCAGCCCAATGAAATGAGACAGGAAAAAATGCCCCTTTGTCCATGGCACAGGGAGTATTTCAGACTTTCAGGTTTGTTTCTTGAAGTGTATCAACAAACAGGTTTTTGTTGGTTTAGAGGCACATCCTTAAGATTCCTCAAAATCACGTCACACGTAATTAATTTTGCCTGTTGTTGGGGACTTTGTGTTGTTACTTTTCGTGAGGGATGAGGAAGGGAGGTTTAAACTCGTTTTCTACAGCTTTCAATGCTTTCTAGACGCCAAGAAAGAATACTCAGATTAATATTATAGTCAGCATAGAAGCTCACAAAGCAATTTATCAGAGGTCTATTTTTATTCTTCAAATCTAAAAACAGATTACCCACCTTCAAATGCAAAAGTACCCCCAGTAACTCAAATAATCATTTGAGAATCTGCCTAAGCAAACAGTGCTCCCTCATATATTCCCCTTTAGCTTTCCAGAAGGCTGCAGGCTTGTGTAAATATCTCTGCACTCGCTATAATGAGACAAAAAGTACAAGACTATAGGACATATTTTTTAAATGAAGAAGAAATGTCAGCTGAAACAACCAGTCTGCTTCCTCTTTAAACAAGGTGCTTACCATTCAACAGGAACAATATCTCGAGTATTTCCCCAAGCCAGGGCCCTGGATACGCGTAGCAATGTGTCTGACCTCTTTGTCTGCAAAGGCAAGAGCAAATATCCCACAGAGGCAGGAGGCCCTTCAGGACCAGCTTCCCATGCCGGCCAAGACAAGACACGAAGGAGTCAGGTTTTACTCGACTCTTCCTCAGAATCAGTGTATCAGAATCAGGGAATCAGTGAAGTCTCATGAGCTCCTTTCTCTTAGGAGCACCACATAGACAGAAATAAAAGCTGACTCTCTCCAAATCAAAGCAAAACATGCAGCTGGATGAAATATCCCAAAAGCCCAACTTCTACACTTCTTAAATGACTGATTTKCACACTGAATCCCAAGACATCATCATCTAGCAGGTCCATCACTTGATGTCTCAGATTTACCACACTCCCTCGCTAGCAGTATCCTTTGAGAACAGCCTTCAAACACTCCCCTTCTKAACACTCTGGTTTCCCCCTTAACTCTGAAGGTAACTTATAAACAAAGAMAAGCTACTTCTCCTAAAGCTGGGGTTTTCCCCCACTCTATTTATTACCCACTTAACACTCCCAGTTACTAGTATTCTGAGGGTAGGAAATCAAATTCAAGATATGGATCACTCACATTAACCCACCAGCATTAAYAGCTTCTGGGCTACCCACGTTTTCTTTGCGCACCTCCTCAGCACCACTGCCTGCAGTTTAAAATTGCGTTCGGTGCTGACACAGTTAAGTAAGGGGAAGGGGTTGCTTCAATCCATCCACTGCGAATGAGTAAGGGAAATACAAGCACGTAGGTGGATCAAGAGCAATGTCTTCCTGGCTGGAATTCTACCAAAGAAAGCACCAATTCATTGAAAGTTTACCCAGGCAACTCTTCCAAACGACTTCCCTTCCTCTTCTTACTCGAGAGATGCAAATACTTCCAACCTTACTTTGGACACACACATTTTTTAGCAAAAGCAAGACCACATAATGCACAACAAACAAACAAACAAACAAACAAACACCCTACGTTATCTGTGACCACAAAACACTACTAGCTCTACCATTGATTTCATTTAAGAAATTATCATTGACTTTAAGTGGAGGCAGTTTAGGCCCCGAGCTATTTAACAGACATACTTGTGACTACAGGCAGTGGTCAGCAAGCTGGTGAGAGAGTTTAATGTGAGAATGGAGTATTGCCACRGACACGCCGCGAATGCCGAGGAAGTCTCATGTTCCTATCCATGACACACCTTATTAACTAGAAAGTCTATACTGCGCTGTCATCAAGAGAAATCTTAATAATGTCCTTTCACAAGCAAACCAGAATTTCAAGTAAACTAGGATTCTCTTGTTTGTTTAGTATTTATCCCCACCCAATTAAATAAAAAAAACTATAAATAATAGTCTGAAGGCTACAAAGCCACAAATACAGCACAAGACAAGAGATGTGAAATCATACTGAAACCACACTGAAATGTAAGTTTTTTGKCCCTAACACATGCTGCACAGTAAGAAACACTTCAAGTCAGCTGCAATCCTGAATGTAGAAATTCACAGAAATACTTCAACAGTAGTTTCTCTAATCGTAAGATTTTAAATGGCTTCTAGACATTTTGCTTAACAGCATGTTTTCCCTGAATGTAATTTTAGCAGCATGATTCATATTAAAAACAATCAAAACTTTACAGCTACGTGGTGACACGTAACCTAGTTCAAGAACTTCAGGATTAGAAGTCTTTTTTCAGGAACAGAATAAAATACCAGATTTTAATTGCAACCTTAAATTCCTTGCTTTTTTTAAAAAATATTTAAATAGTAGACAAAATAAGATTAATCATATATATTAAAATATATATATAAATAAATAAATATTTTATATATAAATAAAATATATATATAAAATTAATCATATATAAAAATTAATTACATAATATACATATAATCATTTAAAAAATTGACCAAAACCTCAGAGAAAAATGAGAGAGACTGTTTTTACATTTATTAGAATGCCATAATTCAGGTCCATACTAAAAGAAAATCTTTGTACAACATAGGTGAGAGAACTGTCTCAATCTCTGGCAGAAGTCTTGAAACCACAGTAAAAAGCAACAGAAAATCACATGAAAATCACTTTTAAAATTATTATAACCTGAATATCAAGCAGAAATTCAATAAAGACATGTTTTCTGTTAGAATGACTGGCAATGAAAAGAATGAGTATTAAAAACCTCTTCTTGTAAGTAGTTTACAGTTTTGCCTACAGTCTCAATTTCTGATGTTCCCTACTTCCCCCAAGATGTTTCACTGCCCAAGGGAGAGGATGGGAATCAGCAGGAAGATGCCTCGTTCCAGGCCAAACACTAACAACACAGGCCACAATAAATATCTAAAAATACAATCTGCAGTTGCTATTAACTGCTGAGCTTTTATTCTTTTCCCAAACAAATAATTTGCTCTAGTAATCATGAACAAGTGGCTCACAAACATCAGGAGGGTAATCTGCCCAGACATATCTCCAAAGCCAGGGACTGGAATCATTATGAAAAACAAAGRCACTTTCAAAGGTGTTATTTGAAAAGCATTAAGACTAATAACTATTCATATGGGATAGAAGAAAATAGTTATGAGAACACTGTACAAGAATCACGTAATGTTTTGGGGCACAGCATGAGCTTTACCAACTGCATTCAAATAATTTGCCCCCTTCTGCAATTGGTCTAGAATACCTCATCCAAACAYGCTAACACCAAGCAAAATTTGTCAACAACTTCAGTGCTGGTTTCTAGAAAGAAAAARGGACTTCCTTGGACTGCTAGCTCAAAGTCATACATCTAGATAGGGAGCCAACGTGACAAAGACAGACGTCACCAGTCAAGTAGTTTTCAGACAGTTTCTTTATGCAAGCTCTAAGCTGCACTGACCTACTCTGACTTTATTCACATTTACCTTTGCTCATACCTTGTTACTCTTTTCATTAATAACTAGTTCACAAATTTGTAAGATGTCTTTGGAAAGACCTAGAGACCCTGCTCATGACTGACCATCAGCCACCAATGGACGCCCTCTGAAGGCCAGACTCAAGAGAAGGGCAAACCAACAGAACAAGGCAACCACCAGGGCCAAACTGGGCCTTAGTGCAGAAAGCTGGAAATTATCAGATGAATGGAGGTCTGGAGAAGTGACCAGGGCACTGCTAGGCATAGCTTCATGCATCCTGAATTGTGAAGTACAAGATGAAAATATAAATCAGATAAAGCAGTTTATCAAGAACAGGTTAAGTTCTTTCTTTCATATGGAGGGTTTCTACTACTGATGTTTTTCTGTTTAAAACCCATGATGAGGCATTTATGTTACAGTAATAAAATCTGTGAAATACAACTAAGTTTAAGTAACACTGACTTGATACTACTAGGAGACTGAATTTTAAATAGAGGTTAGAATAAAGCAGTATACTCCGTACCAGAGGGAGAAGCTATAAAACAACAGCTACAGCCCTCCAGAGACACAAAATAATCACAGCACAGAAGGAATGCAGCGGGGAAAATCAGTAACACAGGCGTTATGATGACAATCCTCTGGTGCTCAGCTGGTCTGACTATTGCACTCAAGCTAAAATGGGTGTTACCAACTGGTGACCGGGTTCAATTTATCTAACCCTCACGCAAGATGGAAGCACACTGAGTAGACAGAAGTGATGAAACAACCATCGCTGCAATCGGGATTTATCACTTCTAGGAGCACACAGCACAGCAGCGATGACGTTCCCTTTCGGGGGTCCACAAASACCTTCTCCCCCAGATCTGGCTTTTCGACACCGCCTCAGTGCCAAGAAACCCCCCATTTCCCTTAGCTGTTCTCCTTTTGCAGCTTTACTCTGCTCAGCAGACGCTTTCAGCTGAGCTGCCAAACAGGAGCAATTTCCAGGGAGTGGCTCCGTGCAAAAGAGGCTCCACCGTTCACCTGCATGGAGGCAGCCACTGGACGGTCCTTATCTCCTCCCACCAAAGGAAAGAGAGGAGGGGTAAGGGGACCAAAACTTTTGAATACTGACTCTCTCTTACCCCAATTCAGTCACCTACAGAAAACATAAAGGGATCCACGTTTGTGGAAGAAAGATGAGGACAGTTATGCAGCTGGATACGGCGAACACACAAACCTGCCAAGCTCTTTCCTAGCATGCGAGGGCTACTCAGGAGCATCCTCAGCTGACAAGCAAAGGACTTCTCCCCTCGGGGCTTTGCAGACAGACACTGCAAGAACTTTCTCCACAGTTCCTATCTTCTTATTAGACCACCTGATTTTCCTTCAAAATTTCATATAGCTACAAGGAAGAATAAGGGACACTCTACAACCAAAGGACTGACAGACTACTAGACAGTAACATAGCAGCTTTTAATGCTGCTAAGCTACACTGCAGGAAAAAGGAGGGAAAAAAGTCACCTTTTTACCTTAAAGCAAGTAATTGACTGTATTAGGAGAAATAGTCTGCATTAAGGATAATTTTTGAGCACGATGCACAAGTGCAGCACAGGAAAGGGCAGTGACCTGTAGCTGCAGATCAGAAAGCAGCRGCCTGTAAGCCACTGCATCAAGACAAAGGCTGCCCCTTTAAAATATTTCTTAAGACAGTGCCTCAGAAAGCAATTTTTGAAAGAATTTTTACCTTCTGCCTTTTTAACCTATTGAAAACAAGTCTTAAAATTCCTTAACAATTTTCAATAGAGAAACTGTACTTTTCAAAGTACAAAGTATAAAATTCATCACACTTCTCTATGTGAAAACTTCACCAAACTCTTAACAGCTGGAGAGGACTGGAGGAGACAAGGGAGCACTACCCTGCTCAACAGGCTGAATTTAACAGTTTTGAACAGAACTTTTAATGTCTCAATGACATAAGAATTAGTATCCAAAAATATTTAATTTTAAATATCAGGAATATATTTTAGAAGCAGCTCAATCTATCAACAGATTTTCCTTTTAAAGCATCAGCATGCAAGAGGTTATCATTTTACTTTATAGCTTTGCAATGTCATTTAAAAAATGGCAAATACACTGGTGCATTTGTCCCTTAAAAACTCTCCCTAAAATCCAGCTAGAGGCAGGCGCTAGCGCTGATCAGTGCCAACCTTCTCCTTTYGCCGTGCAGTTTTATGACTCCCAAACGAACGTATAGTGACAATAATCAGYTCCTTACAGAGGTGACTCCTTGCCATTTGCAGGATCTGTGCATTTGACTGCAGATTATAGGCAAGCTTTGGCAGGTTCCTGTGGCAAGCGAGTTTGGAGTTGGTTCGGTCCCGCCTTCAGAGCGGAGACTCGTGGAGGACAAAAAGATTTAAATAAAAATGGGGGGGGGGGGGGGGGGGGAAGGCAAGTATATTAATGGTACCAAAGTACCTTTAATGCAAGCAAATAAAAAGTCTATTAAAAAAAGACAATTTGTTATTTCAAAGCTGTGCTTCTCCCTGCTTACAGTTTCCCCTGCTGTTCCCAAGCCATTCTTAGGCAGTTAAACACGGCAAGAGCTCGGGAGCYGGCCCGAGCCATCCTTGAGCCCAGCGTGCAGGACGGGACGGGCCGCTCAGGGCCAGGGGGGCCGCGGGAGGCCCCGAGAGCAGCGAGCGCTCCCTTCCCCGGCGCCGATGCGGAGGCAACGCCGCACGAAAGCAGTGGACGCAAACAAATGAATCGTAGCTCCAGGCGGGAGTAATATCAGGTGCATCTCTACACCCCGCGGGCTCAACTCCTACACTTCTTAAGTCCCTCCCCCTGCAAGAGCCTCCCGCAGTTTCACTTCAGCAGCCGGCAGAGAACAGGTACTTCTCTCGCAGCAGTGACAGCCACGGCTCAGCAGCGCCCGTCGCCTTGGAGCCTCCCCACACCTATGCATCTGGTAAGGGCCTTTTTGGGTTGTTTCTGAGAGTTTTGCTCTTTTTAAAAGGGAAACGTGCTCGTGTTGCCACGGGAGGAGGCAGGCGGAGGTGGTGGCTTTGCGGCTGCGTGCGGAGCCCCGGCCGCTCCTAGCAGGTGCACGCGGGGCTCTGCTCAGCGCTTCGGCCGAGGCTTTCCACGGGAGAAGAGGCTTTTGTTCTCAGTCTGTGAGAGATAAAAAACAGTAATTCTTACAACTTTTTACAGTAATTAGTCCTTGGTGAAAAGCACTTAAGCACCTCTTGTTGTGCAGCAATTTAAGGCATTAGATAGTAATACAGCAGAAGCTCCAATACGAGATGTTGCTTAATATTGCTGTGTTTTCTTTGTCAACTATTCTTTATATAATAGTATCAGCTTAATGTAAAAGCTTGTACGAAAATAAGGCATCCCACTTCAGTTTTGATTTATTAGTTTTTCCTGGGGAAAAGAGTATAGAAAATTGAACTTGTTTTGATTCTTCCTCCCCCTAGTCACTCCAACCACGACCCAATTTGGAGTTTTCAAGCTAATATTTGCAGGGATCTTCTTTTCCCACTCGCTGCGAGTCCCTTGGGCAGTGGTGCGGCCCCTGCTCACGCGCGCTGCTCCTCTTGGCCAGTGGCACCAGGGCCACCCTGCCGCGCGCACCCTGCTTTCCTCCTCGTTCACAAACCCTGGCATTAAAAACCTATCGCTCAGCTTGAAGGAACTGGAAGTTTAGCAGGGAGTGGTGGTTAATCACGGGAAAATCTCAGCTAGAATTAAAAAAACTCACAAATCTTGTTCTTGCAACACACTAGGTAGGTGACAATGGCATGTCCTTGAGTTATGCAACGATGCCACATCACAATATTTTAATTATAGCATGTCCTTCAAAATGTTCCACCCCAGTGAGTCCTCCTGGGCAGAGAGATCAACATCACCAAAAGGCTCCTGCAATAATAACGAAGGGTGCATGACAAACTGTTACGTCGGTCGCTGGAGCAGTGTCCTAAAAAGAAATATAATTACCGTTCCTGCTCTTAATAAAAGACATTTTGAAATTTCCCCTTTGATCAGCTGGACACCTTGAACAATTTACACTGCTTAAAAACACAGAAGCAACATGCATACATATGTATATGTGTATATAGGGGTGTGTGTATGCATGTGCATGTGTACACTCATACACACTTGTTTTTATATATACACACACACAGAGACAACATGAAACTTTCTGGATTTAACATATTGTAAAGGCAAGGAGCTAGCAATAACGTGCATTTCTAAGAAAGGGAACACAGAAAACTTGCAGCTAGCTGAATCTCAAGCTGGAATGGGCTATACTTGAGAAAGCCATAGGGAGGTAGACTAGAAACACAACTAAAGTACCTCGAGTTTAATCAGTATTATCTGAACAACTTGTTTTCCATAAAATTATAAACAAAAAAATAGTGCAGTTCAAAACTAACAAAGCAAATTCAGAATAATATACCTGCCTGAACTTCTAAAACCAGGTATCTTGAAAATAATTTTCAGTATTTCTTTTTTTCTTCAATTAAAGCCCTGTTATTGAATTTTTTCCTCTTTTTAAAAGGATATCTCAAGTTATCACATTCAATTTTAAAGATAAAGCAAGGCTTATTTGACTTTTTCTTTGCAAGATTAAATTATAATTTCTTTATTACAAAATACACATTGTGCAACTATAGGTAACTGACTTTTCTATGGAGGCAGTTTGAAGAGGTTGCACATACTTTAAGCCATTAGTGTTTGTGCTATATGTGCAATCAAACAGTTTCATATTTTTAATTATGAAATATGCATCTCTGCCAGATATTCTGATGCTTTACTCGGAGACAAGAAGGGAAATTATACTTCTTGGTTAAGTCGAGAAGTATTTTTCTATCGGCATTTTTAAGCCATAAGGGAAAAAAAGAAGGGATTAAATAATAAGAGAGAGCACCGGCAGGTTCGGCTGGTTGACGCTAGCCCGAAGTTTGCTATGGGTAAAGATCCTTCAAAACAACCTGCGCGGGCTCCTTCGCACGCGGAGCGAGCGCGGCCCCCAGGAGCTCCGCCGCTATAGGCTGAGCACGCCACCAAAACAAATGAAAAGGAAAAAAAATAGTAATAATACTCATAATTCTTTCCTGTTATACCCATTGCAAGAAGCTGCCAATGCTCTAGATTCTAACATTAAAAGTGCAACATGGCACTTTATCTTATTGAGAAACAGGAATAACTTGAATCAAAGTAAAATACAAATTTGGGGGGGTAGGCGGGGGGAGGGAAACAGGACACACAGGAATTTGCATTATTAAGCAGAGGAAAGCTAGCAGAACAAGAAAATCTAATTAACGTCTTTTTATAATAAAGTGCTGCACCTGAATGCAAATTCAGACTGTTATCGTAAATGGCTAAACTAAGAATGTAGAGAAGTTTTGACAACAATATCTTTTTTCAAGAATAATTAGTACAAGTACTTCCAAGAAGATACAAAGAACAACAGGAACAAACTGACTCGACCAAGTCCCTTACAAACTGTCCATGTTAGTTATACATCATTAGTCAACAATAAATGCAGCAAATTTACTTAAGGCACAAAACAAGGAGCAGCTACCTATCTGAAGGTCCCCCTCCCATGCCTCTAATATTCTTCCTCATTTCTTTCCATGTAAAAGTATTAATCTCACTCTTTCAGAGGAATTCTGGCTATCATTTTTAAATGTTTTTTATTTACTGAACCATAACTTTAACCACCAAAGACAATTTTTTAACATGCTGCTGCACACCTTAAGTAATTATTTTTATTTCAATGATACATTATAAGTTTCTGACTCTCATAATAACAACAAACAAATAGCTTTGATACAGAGTGAGAAACACAAAGCTACTTCTCTACACGTTGCTTCTTAATTGTTTAGGCTGTTGTTTAATCATTCATTAATTTTAAGAAAAAAAAGATAGTCTTTTCTATTCACAGAGAAGCTTAGCATTTTTCAAGATGTCATCACAATTACTATTTTAACAGAGCTAATATTTCTATGACATCAGAAACAATATGCAATATATTTTGCTGGAATTACTGTACCTGATAAAACAAGCAGCAATTCTGTAGCTTTGCCTTCAGCTTTCATAATGTGTTGCGTGTCATTTTCTATTAAGTAAAAATCTCTAAGAAATGCAAAACATCTTCACTTTAACTAAAAATCTCACAGCATGTAAATTACCAGCAATTCTTTTCATAACCTTAATATTTTAATACTCCCAACTCAAACTTCTATGTAAAAAAGCCTTTTAAAAAGAAATCAAGCTATACGAGTCACTCGTACAATTAGTATTCCTGTAGTTTCGGGTAACACAATAGATACAGTACGTGGTTTTGCAACAGTCATCATTTTGATAATGATGCTTCTAGTTCATGATGAAATCATCGGTTTTTAGATCTCTGCCATAACACATCCTATAAAATCATGAGAACTTGACTCCGAGAGTTTCTCACGCCTTCAGAATCAGCGAACATAATGGGACAAGCCGATACAAGCCCTCCTGACTTATCTCCCGAGCAAATCATTAGGCTGTGTGAAGTATCCACAACCTCAGGTTTTCTGAAGAAAGGCAGATGGATCATTCCCCTATAAATCAATCTTCAGCAGCCGCTTTTCACCCAAATTAAGGCACTTGTGTGTAGGTACTAACTGCATGCAGTGCATAAGGTGCTGCACAGCAGAACAGCACTAAATGTGTTTATAAAGTGTTTATCAAACAGAAGATGGTGTTAGTCAGGCACTGCAGGACTCATTTCTCTTAATTGAATTAGGAAGAGGAAGAAAATTGGTGTGGTTTTATCCTTCGAGAGATTGGCCACTTTTGAGGTATCCATTGAGATTAGGTTGTTGGGAAACGCTGGCTGGAAGAGGGGGTTGGTCATTCCCTCCGCGAGCCAAGTCAGCTCCCCTGGTGCAGCCCAGCTCACAAGCAGGAAACTCCCTGCCCAGCTTTCCCGACCAGCCGGGCAGGCTTGTCCCATAGGCAGCTGCTGCCAGGACCTGCCTCCTCTCACCTCACCCACCTCCACTTCTCCCTCTCAACAGCTCCACCTAGATTTCTACTTTCATCTTCTGAATGAACCTTCCCTTGGTTCTCAAAGACAACTCCTTGAAGCCCCATCGGATTTGCAGGCAACCAGTATTGCTGCAAATTAGGCCACTTCTGGGACTGTGTTGAAGTGCTGAAGATGAAGAAGTTAAATTAATGTCTATCTCAAACCCTACATAATATGAGGGGAAATACAGCTGAAAGCTTGTATTGGTTTTTGCTTAGTTCTAGTTTTCCAGTACAGCTAATTTTAACCTTCTTATTGCAGCTGCCGTGTGACCAGTTGCAGAAGTGTTTTCCAGCATCCCCTGCTCCCCTGCGACACCCCAGGAGTCGGCGTCCTCTTTTCACCTGGGGAAAAGGATTCTAGAAACTAAAAAACTGGAAACTTCCAGAGGCTACAACTGAGGAAAGCTACCTGCAAGGAAGTTTTTATAAAGAAGGATTATATTTAATCATTTAAAGCAGAAAAAAAATGAGCCTCCTCAAAGAACGTAAGCCAAAGAAGCCTCATTACATCCCCAGACCGCCAGGAAAGCCATTTAAATACAAGTGCTTTCAGTGTCCYTTTACCTGCAATGAGAAATCCCATCTTTTTAACCACATGAAGTACGGTCTTTGCAAAAACTCCATTACTTTAGTATCAGAGCAGGATCGCATTATCAAGTGCCCAAAAACCAGTTCCTTGGAGCCCAAACAGATCAATCAACTAGAACCTACAGTCAAACCAACGTCTTCCAAATCCATCGCAAATGGACTGTCAAATCTTGATTCAAAGCCTCAATATCCTTTTGCAAAAGAAGATGCCAAGGAAAATGTTGAATTACAAAACCAGGCAACAAACTCTGCAATTCAAGGACAGAAACCTGCAATCTCAAAGGAACTAGCTCCAGCCAGTACAACAGAAACTGCCATCAGCATGCAGCCCCTTTTGGACAGCATTGTAAGGCCCTCAGCCTTTGTCCCTGTAGGAGAACACAGAGATAGCAAAGGCCCAGAAGCTAATGAAGTATCTGAAATTATATCCCTCGCTAACAAAAGTTCACCTTTTCACGCTAAATCGGCGTTTCATGCACCGAATCACCCCTGGAAAGCAGGTTCTCCTTTTCTCCCAGAGTTTCCCCATAAAGTCGCTCCCACAAAAGGTTTTGGTTCCATTTCGCCCTATATGCAACCAATGATTCCCGAGTACTCCCCTCACTTCTACGAGCACAGGCTGGCTATCTACGCACCTTATTTGCTTCCCAGCAATTCAGAGTGTGAAACCTCTGCTCTCTCCGTCTATGGCACACAAGATCAAAGACACTTTCTTCCCCATCCTGGGCCAGTTCCAAAACCAATAAATCCATCAGCCTATGAACACTATCGATTGTTCCAACAATATCACTCCACTCCTCCAATACCATATGGATTTTGTAGGCCAACAGATCCTCCATTTTACAGATTTTCACATGTAGCTGGTATCAACAGGGATCAGACTTCTCATCTAATGGAAGAAACCAGCCTGCTGTATCCTGCTTCTTTAAGTCCATCCCAACAATATCCTCTAARCTCACATAAAAAACAAACAGATTATGAAAAAGAAATGACGCTGTTGCATAGCAAAAGTCATTCCAAAGATGACCAAAATGAAAGAGAGAACGCAAAAATGAGCCCTCTTGCAGGAAGCGCGGCGACAGGCTCCCCCGGCAGACCCAGCCCTACCAACTTCACTCAGACRAGCCATGCTTGTGAAGGCTTATTTGACCTCTCCAACAAGGCATCTGCTACCCTGCTTGGCAAGTATGACCAGCCAGAAGAAAATTTCACAGCTTTCAGACCTGTGAGAAAGAGCGCYGACCAACCAGCTCTACTGCAGAGTGCGCATACGCAGCAAGAGAGAGGGGATTCACCCACCAGGTAAAATAATGATGAAATTACTTCACAAATTCTTGTCAAATACACTAAGGAAACATACAGATAACACATGTGTGTTTCAAAGAACAGCTCTAGAAGATAATTACATTTAGAGCATTTCGTTCCTGTAGGAGAATACAGGGATAGTAAAGGCCCAGAAGACACATGTAACCCCAAAAGCTGTTTTACATGATGTTACTCTTTCCCTTTAGGCATGCTGACTATCTCTAACACTGTTACTACGTGTGTATCTTCGTACTTCAGGGAAATACCTGTATAAGGGTGATAATGCATGGTGAAAGGGACTTAGGAGAGAGCGGGCAAAACGACGTTATCAGGCACTTAGACAGAATTTTTTCTTCCTTTTCTATCTACTTCCTCAGCCCCAATTTTAAGAGTACCCAATAGTAAATTCTCTTTCCTCCCTATTTCTTTCAGCATTAATGTCACTGATGAAGATTCCTATGTACCCAGCGAATGCCGTAACAACGAGGGCTCCCTCTCCAACGCTGAAGACGACACAGGGGTAGCTCCTCTTAATCTTTCAAAGAAGCCTGACACAGAGAYGGGACCTGTTCATGAACACACCTACAAAAACGCTTCCAAAGCAGAAACACAAGACTTCCTGGAATTGCAAGATGTGCCTCTGAATCTCTCTGTAAGAGACTCCTGTAACACAGGAGGCCTCAAGCCTGCTGCATTCCACAGTCCAGCTCATGAAAACGGTGCTGCTTCCTCTCCAAAACCCCAAAATGAAAATGCTGCAGCAGACAYATGTAATCCCAAGAACCCAACTAGCAATGCCAGTGACAAACCTTCCTTCTCAGCTCCCTGTAATGAAGCCCAAGACTTGAGAATAATTGACAGTTGTGATGAACAGAAGCAAACAGCAGCAGTAGCTCTCTGCCAGCTGGCCGCATACAGCCCCAGCAAAGTCAGAATGGGCAACGAGGGGCAGAGTCCTCAGGACTGTAAAGCTTCAGGTACAGAAGCTGCTCTTAATTCTTCGGAAACTCAGGCTACTCAAAACAATCAGAAAGTAAAAGGACAAAAAAGGACAAATCAAAAAGAATCCACRAAGTCACAGCAAGGCACGAAAAGARCACGGCCAAATGACTGTAGCAGAGTCTTCACTTTGAGGAAGAGAACAAGAGTGTCATAGTAATTCACTTGCCAATGAGTTTCCAGTCTCCAATTTAGTTACCAACTATAGCAGAAAATTCAACATTCCATCCCTTACTAGATTTGGTCCATAAGAAGATATATTCATCCACTATCATGTAAATAGAAAATGTTCATAATTTTATATTAATATTTTTAAGTAATTGAACTTTTCCTTGTATAAGCTCAGATTTTGATGAGTGAATTTTTGCATTCGTTACTAAAACCAAAGTACAAGAGATGAATCTTTAAGGTTTTTTTGCAATTGTATTATTGTAAAGTAACTTTTCCACGTTCTTTTCTTATAAGATGTTTAAGCTCTAGAAACAACATTGTTCAGTAACATATTGTCATAGTATTTTTCAGGCTTAATTTCATTCAGTAGTTGTTTACTYTTCCTTGAAAAACTATTTTTGTTTCACTGTGCAGTAGTTTAAATAAGCTTAAAAATAAAGCTAGCTATTTAGAATTTACTGTAAAAACCATTTTGCATATGACTGCACTTCACCATGAGAACAATACAGATGAAATTTTGCCACTCAGCAGCAGACACACGTTCAGGCAAACCGCACAAAAGCCAGCAAAAGCMATTTCTCCTCACATTGGCTAAGGACAAGATTCAAATTTACTCCAAAGGGAGCCTCCCAGACTAACGCAGCACAAGCCCTATCAATCTGCATCAATTAAAAAAAAACTTTATGTGCACCTTTACCTGAATGACTACAGAAATAATATTGACAGTTTCAAGATCTAAATGATTTAGGTGCCTAATCTTCTGAAGCTAGACACTGGGTAGCCTCAAAACTCCAACCCTAAAAGGATATTTATATAATAATTTATTTCAGCTGGTGAAGGTTTTATTCCGGTACACACGTATTACTAATTATTAGTTTCTACGTACTTCTTTGTATGTCCTAGAACTATTTTCTGCTTCTACAACTGTGTATATAAACTTGTAATTTTTCAAATAAATCTGTGACCTGTACTTAAAATATATGGAAAGTCATTAATGAGCACAAATACATTCACTGCCCTCTCATGCACACTTTGAAGAAGAAAACAGCAAAGAACAGCTAGCTAAATTCTCAATTTACAAGTAGAATTGGGAACGACGTACCAATGAGCTCCAAGGAAGAAGGAAGGTCATTAAGCTCATTAATTCTTCTGCACATGAGGTCCTTCTGAGAAGCCTCAGGAATGCCCCCTGCCATAAAAAACGCTATCCAGGTAACCTCCATAAACCACTTACCTAAAAATGGTTACGTTGCTACACCTCTTTCTTAAGCCTGCACACGTGCACTAGCAGGTTCAGCAAACCAAACCCCATGTGTTATGTTCACTTCAAAATACGCATCTACCTTTCTCATTAACTCCTTATTTAGATGAGAGAAATCAAGTGCTTTGAACATTACTAGTGCCCCTAAACCTTGGTGAGAAGGAGCCTCTTTCTGTACGGTGCAGACTCCCCAGGAATTTATCATCTTCTTTTTTGTGCTACAGTCCTTAGGAGTAACTGCTCAGCCTGGCATCGTTCAGAGAAATTTAGTGTTAAAAGAGTAAATTTACAGGGATTAGGTTTCTGAGTTGTTTTGGAAACAGGAGTAACAACATTGATCTTCAATTTGATCTGTCATAGAACAAAGTTTTCCWCAAATAGTCAGAAGACAAAAATATCAACCTGAGATTGAACTGAGGGAATATGGCAGCAAAAGCTTATCTCTAACTATGGATACTTCTACAGTTTGGGCAGCAAGAAAGTATGAGGTTGAAAGTAGTACATCAGTCCGCAATGAAAGGAATGTCCAACTGYCCGGGCCCACTTTAAGGCTTTCAGCTTAAAGACATATGTTTCTGCATTCACAATTTCTGAACACAAAATTACAGTGTTTGAGGTTGCTCCTGTTTTTATTTTTAACTACATAAAGCTRATTTTCTCACTGATCTCCCAAAGCMGAAAGTTTCACAGTTCCATAATTTTCAAAAATTCCATGTATCTCTTTTCCTGTTAATTTGAATTTAAGTCAACAARAAAGATGCAAATTGAGCCCTGGTGGTTTCCCAGACAATTACAGAATTTATCCTTCACTGTCTCTATACAAATCCTGTTCATATGATGCACTCGGAAGGAGAATTCCTCCTGTTCAGCATGCCTCAAAAAAGTTAAAMATTTTGCAGAAGGGAACCTTAAAAGTCACCTATTTGACCCACCATTCATACCTACGGAAAGGTCYATTTCTGTCATTTCTGCTAATTCCATATCCAGAAACAAATTATTCCAGAGTTTCACTATCTTTAGAAGAAGAAATCCTGTCCTGTGACGCCCATCTAACCTCCTCTCTTTCTGCACCTTACACCAGAACAAGACTGCAGGTGATGGGTAACAGAAAACCATTGTACGGAAAAGTTCTCCCTTAAGGGAATGGTGAACCGTCAGCTTTCTCTTCTTTCAACCACAAAACCTTAGCTCTTTCCATCTGTTGTCTAGAACAGAGCACCATGAGTCACCATTTCAGTATCAAGYCGGGTGGAAAGGTTACCACACTCTGTTGATGACTTCCTCTTCACCATCGTGTCCTACGGAGATAAATGAGACTCCGATTGGTGTGGGTGACCCACATCATAGAATGGCTAGGAATCATAGAATGGCTAGGGTTGGAAGGGACCTCTAGAGGTCATCTAGTCCAAYCCCCATGGGGTGGACTAGGACTCCTCAATGGAGGAGTCCATGGGGACATGGACTCCTCAATCCTTTCCTGTGGAAATGCYGCCTAGACAGTCATCCCCATCATGTTCCAGTTGTGCTGTCCCTTGCTTCCAGCTAGAAATAGTGCGTAGCATCCTCCTAATTCCTTTGATCATTAGCCTCGGAGAGCCCCTGCCCTTCCTGGCTCCATGTTTCTATAACTGACTTTGAATTTCTGCTACRGCTGGAAAGTTATGCAGACTTGTAAATTACACTGGAATAGACGGTATTTAGTACACTCAGTTTTCCAAATGAAGTTTAATAGAAAATAAGGTCCAATGAAGCAAAAGAAAAAAAAAGAAAGTAACGCGGCACTGTTTACGTGGGCTGYGGTTAATTCTGCAGGCCAGATCTGCTGACCAGTTAGACTCCKCACTAGCTGCCAACTTTTAAGGTCCAAATCTTTTCAACTTTTGTCTTGACAAACACAGACTATTCTCTTTTATTCATCCTTCACAATCTAATTAATTTCTGCCTTCTGTGCAACTCATGCCTTAGTCTCAGGTCACAGGAGGAGTTGCAGTTTAGCCAACATAGTTTCTGAACAGCTCTCCTACCCAGCCTGAGGGGTGACGTGAGGACAGTCTGAACCCACAGCCCTGCTCTATTAAGAACCTTCCAATTCACCTGAACTTTCCCCTCCACCTTTATGCTTATTTTTTTCCCAGAAACACTTTGCTGCCATGACCATGTTCATTACTTCCCTCCCCTATCTCAGCTTTCTATTCCTGTACCATAGTTACAGAAAGCTCATCCTTAAGCAATCTGACAAATTAAAAATATAAAGGTATTTACTTATGCATTCCAAAATCATTTTCATGGGCTGCAATACATTTTTACAGCATCTCGGCAGAAAAAGGAGTTTTTTCACCCGTCTCCTCTTTGCAACAGTGCGGCCAAAGTAATTAGAAAAGGGAAACTAATTGAAAGCCATCTGTGTCAAAATTATCTCATTCAAATCATCTGCACCTTTTCATGGGCACTGAGTAATAAACTATATTAAATACTGTATTTTCCAGTTCTTCTGGAACAAGTCAAAGGAACTTCAAAATTGAAAAGACACAGCAACCTAACTTACTAATACTAATTATCCGCTATGAAAATTGGTGTTCAGCCTCTCAACTCATATAAGAACAYAAGAACAGCCGACAATATCCAAAGCACCACCTAGCCCAAGAGTCTGCCTTGAAAACGCCCGGTCACGGATGGATACTATTACCTCCCGCTTCTGTCACTTCAGTTCTGTAATAAGCTGACCGAAATCATACRAGAGCGCTCCGACTTGCACTTTCGTGCCTCCACGCTTCAGCACAGGTGGATGAACACACAAAGAAACATGCCCTTCTGTCCTGTTATTAATTTCTTTAATACTTCACAAACTTGTAAAAAACTTAAAGCAGTCCACTATATACGTTACTTCAAACTAGCCTCTAAAATATAATCAGAAGCAAATAGCATAAGCTAACAGGTTTAAAGTGAAAGGTAGTCATCAATTATTTAWTATATTCTATGTAAATAATGACACACTGACACATTATAGCAACATATAGAACTGTTTTATACAGTTAGGAGGGTGGAGGAAAAAAGAAAACCCCAAGAAACTAATTTCATTTTGGAAAGCAAAATTTATTAAGTAAGAAAAAGGCACACCCAAGACAATGCTTTTGACAGAAGCATCTTAAATATCCCTATAGGCATAATTTTTACTCCAGAACTCAACACTAAAGTCATTATTCATATTTCACATCAGCAAATTCCAGKCTGTTGCCACATATTAAATCTCTACTATTATAAAACGCTAATTCATAAACTTACTAACACGTAGCAGCAACAACTCACCGTCTGCAATTCGGGAAGGGAGTAACAATCCTCTCCTGCCYAGTTCCGCCAGCGCCAGGCATCCCCCGTGCCACGCGTTGTCCGTTTCCTGGAAACTAATTTTAGAAGAAAGACAAGTTTTGGTAAGACTAGCCACCCTTCCCTTTTTGGATTTCGCTTGTCATGGAGAATTCCTAACATTTTGAAAGACACATACTCAAAACCAGCATGTGTTTATCAAGCTGTTGTTTTTGACAGACTTCTAAAACTACAGGAATGACTGATTGAGCATGTTTCTCATTCTGCGCAACCTTAATAGTTATAAAAATGAACAAATGAAAAATGTTTAAAACAAATAAATAAAAAGTTATCACATAAAAGTAGCCTCATTATAGATTAGGGCAATTCAAGATACTCAAACAGAAAAATAAAACCATCTTCTAATACACTRGCATAAGATACAGAATTTAATGCCAAATTCACCATTTTGATTTAGTAAAAGATGTTCAAGCAACAGTTTGCAGTAAGAAAATTATGCAATTTTGTGCACTGGAAATTAATAGTGGTGTTTGTAGCCTTTAAAAAAAAAAAAAAACACGCAAATGAGAGTGACTTGTAGTGAACACAACAGAAAACAACCAGAAACAATGCACGTTTTTGGAGGATTGGCAGATGAAATGGCGAAGAGGAGGAAGCTTGGACACTCCCTGCCTAAACACGCAAAAAGTTCATTTTGTATTAAAAGAGCAAGAGGAATCTAAGAACAAAACATCAAGTGGCCAAACTAGGTCACACCAGAAGCTGCTCTGTCCCTGTCTCCTGGGTCTGACACAGACTGAGCCGGAGCACCCAGGATCGCTCCCTCGGCAGCCTCCTCCCGGCTCCAGCAACCAGCAGTTGAGGGACTTCCTCAGCCAGAGGTAACAGGCAGAATGTCATGTTTAATAACCACCGACGGGACTCTCTTCTATTAACTTGTATAACCCCTTTTTGAACTCCCTTTACACTTCTGGCTTCCATAACATCCTGTGGCAATGACTTCCACAGTTTAATTATAATTGTGTGAAAACGTGCTTCCCGATGCTCCCTGCCTCCTGYGTTTTAACAGTGAGCACTTAGCAGTCATTTGCCTACCCTCTTTAGTTCAAATTTAGTATTTTACACTTCTCCATTTTATCCACTCAAGTTTTTCCACCAGGAAGGATTGTCATCAGTTAAATCACTGTTCTCATGGCATTCACTCAATGTTATCATCATCCTGCCTCACCTTTGTACTTTTACCTGTTTTAGTGCATCTTTTCCTGAACGACAGAGCTCAGTTGCTCAGAGAGCATCCGAGAGTCACACAAGCGCACAAGTACTTTGGTTTTGCTCCTCCCTGCTCAACATAGGTTTATGTGACATTCTCTTTTCAGCCATCCGACATTTTCACTGTGTTAGCTAAGTTAAGATCACCTGATTTCATCACCCTGCTGTTCACCCTTTTTCCTGGGTCATTTATGACCATCTTGAAGAGCACAGGGCTCCTTCAGATCTCCGTGGGATCATGTCGATAACCTCTCTGCGTGGCAAAAAAACAGTCACATCCATTTCCCATTTCCTTCTGGTCTGTGATTTTATTAAAATCATGAGCAACTGATCTATTTTTCTTTTGTTCACTAGCTACTTAGTGAAAAAAATAGAGAGGAGATTCCCTCTGTCCTTGCCTACATTTGTTCCCATGCGTTTCTGAAGAAAGCAGGTCACTAAATTACCAGATGCATTACTCATCACCATGACTTGAAAAACAAGGGAAGAAAATACAGTGAGTACAGGCCTTTGAAGCTCCAGGGATAATTGAGATCAGCAGCACCTCTAAAATTAATCACAGTAGCACAGTGGTAATATCATGTCTAGATATTTTCCTGCAAGATTTTCAGATTTATAGCCTCATTTTTTTAATGTCTGGTTCTKTGAGTTGATAGTTTTAGTTTGTACTCTCAACCACATGAGAATATTTTTGAAAATTTACATTTGAGTGACAAAAGGAACACTTAATATTTTTTACAAATTAAGAAATTAAAACTTTGGTTAACAGCTCAAACAAAAATCAGATGGTTCTTCACAAGCTAGGGATGCTTTAGATCTTAAAGCTCAAGTCCTTAACGAGGATTCAATGACTAATTTAACGTAAATTAAGCATATTGTACTTGTTTAATACATTATTCCTTTACATGCTCGATATAGATGCTGAAACAGAACACGCAACTATAGATCATGCCAAAAGAACGTCCCAACAGCTACACCTGACTAGACCAAAGATCCACCTAGCCCCAAAACCTTCCTCTGACACAGGGCAACATAGATGCCTATGGTATAGTGCAAGAGGTATAAGGCAAGTACTCAGTAATACTCCCCCCAAAAAATCTCCAGCAATTTGTGGACAAATTCACAGAAAAAAAATATTGAACATGCATCTTAGCATTCATAATGTCCTTTGGCAAGGACATTTTATAGTTCAAGCATGTGTTGTGTGAACAAAACTACTTTCATTTGTTCTGTACCAACAACCTCCTACTTTAGGTGATTTCTTATAACAAAATATCCAGAAGGCAGAAATCTCCACTCCATTCACGACTTCATAAACTTCTGCTACACTCCTTTGATTCATGACTCTTCCYGGCCTCCCCTCACACAGTACTAGTCCTCAGCACTCTTTGGAAAAGCATTTCCAGCTCTATGATGCCTTTAAACCTGAAGGTATCAGAATGGCAYAGAGCATTCATGACACAGGCATGCAAGGAGTTTTTAAAGCAACAACTTGATGAGTACCTTTTTTTTTTGCAAGAATCAACTTGCATCCTTCTGCATTATTTTAAAATGCCAAGGCATTAAAAACAGTTTCTCCACTGAACACTCTTAGCATACTCATGTCTCAGAAGACTTTGAAATCTGACAGGAAAAAAAAATTCAAAATACTATTTTCAAAAATGCACAGAATTTTAAACCTGCTTTCCTAACTGCCATCCTCCTATTCCGGGAGCCAACACACTGACTGAAGATGCATGGAAAATGTGAAGTAAGCTTTTTACCTAAAGCAGTCCAACAGAGACCCAACCACATCATCTGCTAATTCTTTTGGAAGCCTTCCAGTTATTCTACCAATTCTACAAATGGAAAGAAGAAAAAAAAAAGTGATTAGTACTGCATTGGATGAGTAAGTAAAAAAAACAGTTACTGGAAATTTACAATAAGATGTCTGAATTCAAAATCACATAGCACTGTTATCCTAAAAAACCAATCCCAAGCTTGGAGCAAAAGCTAAACAGGTGCAAATTTAACATAGAAAAAAAATCAAGAGGAAAAGACAAAATGTTTCAGAGAAATGCTACTTGGCATCCCCAACTCAAGTCTTGTCCAGAATGTCTTCTCCCAAACCTAACTGAATTTTTTTTTACCCCAYTTTCATATACACCCAGGAATAGTAGCAGCCATGGCTCCATACCATCAGCTGTGCTGGAGCTATTTGAAATAAGGGTGAATACTGAGAAAAAAAATAATTCAGCAATCATGGGATACATCAGACTGTTATTGTAACTTATTTGCTTTAGTTTATTAGAGTAACCACAAAAAAAACCTACCCTTTTGCTGCAGACCACCTGACAATAGTGTCTTTGTCTTTCAGTCCAACCAACAATTGCTCTGCAGATAATTTTATTCAAACAAAATAGATTACTCTCATTTCTATAGCAACAGAAAGATTTCTTAAAATGTTCAAAATTCATTTTCCTCTTAATATAAGTGCCTTTTAGTTTAAACAACATCTGTATTCAGACTTCTAACATTTGTATCACAAGCATGTTTTGAAATCAAAGAAAAAACAGAAAATTGTGAGAATTCTGAGAGAGGCATTGGCTTGACAATTTAAGTGCTTGGCAGATTCAACATGGGGAATGGTGATTTTTTTCAGTGGTTCATTAGTAATTCAGTTATAAAAAATTTCTAGTGTAATTTATATCTATTTATTTACAGCACATCCACCTGCAAACTAGTTGAGAAGCTGCCAATCCACTGCTTACTAGTAGAAAATGTTGTTGCCTTTGTTACTACTGCAGCTTAAAATTTTCAACTGTAATGATTCAGCTTTCATGTAACAAAATTTTCATTTTTCATTACTAATTTCAATTCATCTTTCCATATGTCAAATGCTCAAGCGGTCTCTTTCTTATTACTGGACAAAATTGGTCAAATACATTTCAATAACTCCATCCTCCAYCCCCTAAATGCTATAGAGCACCTCCTGACACGTGGAAATGCTAATGCATCTCACAAAACACGATAACTAGGATCCTAACCAGTTACACACATTGCAGCCTCTTTTCAATTCTTCASACTAGTGCAAATAGCTACGATTTTCTGAATATTAAGAAACTATTTTTTTTCCACTGTATATTTAKTTAATAAGCAGGACAGTAATTTCTGTCTGGTTTTAACACACCTACAACATTTTCAATCTCTCCTGGAATATCRTATTCCTCTTCATCAGCAGCTTCATCGGCAGCAACAGTTGTTATCTTTTGATTCTGCACACCCGAACTCTGAGCCTGCAGATTGGCAGCCAGAGAACGACAGCCACGCTGGTATCTGCACAGAAAAGGGACACAGTTAGTTTATTTTGCTGATTTTAAGTTGCATCTGTAACAGGTGCATACGGCCATTATGCATTCCTGACAACCTCCAACGCACATCTTTCCAGTGACTTCCTAATTGTTGCACAGGAAGGGGAAAGCATCCCCATTTGCCTCCCTCCTGACCCAGTTGTCCCATTTCCAGGGGAAGAAAGTGGTACCTGTGCAAAACCATTTCACACATTTCATCACCTCCCTCCCCATTTCAACAATCTGCTTTCCGCCACTGACGAATAAAGAAATATAGACCCAAATCTCACCTCCCCCTCCTAAAAATCCGTCCAAAAACTGAAGAAAACAAAAATAAAAAACTGACTAGATTTTTTTTTWAAATATTAAAGCTAGCTCAGTCCTTTCTAAATATGCCGTCGTGGATATTTAGCCTGTGGTGTAGATACATTCTTACAAAAGATATACTTTACATGCTAAGCGGACTTTTGCCGTTGGGCAAGCTACATTCTCCACCTAAAAAGAATTTGCTATGCCTAAGGACGTTCTCAAAAGTTGGAAAAAGGAATACAGCAAAAAAATAGTCACCAATGGAGCCTGCAATTTTAAAATATCAGTGCGAGAAATCTGAAAAAGAGTTTGCCCTCTGGCAACAAGTAAAACCAGACACCAGAACCTGACTAATATGCAAAACTAAAGTGGGATTGCAAACCACTTTTCCCCTGTGAACTTTCTATCGAATCAGGGTAGAACAATGTAATGGGAAAGTTATGCTCTCTCTTACAGAATTGAACTAAATCAACTTCAGTAACAAAGGTCACCCTCTTCCCATCTTTACCAAGTTAGACATTATATACGAACAGGCTTCTGCTTGCATAATGTGCAACACAAAATGTCAAGAGACTTGGCTTGTCACATCATTGGTTTACCATACCAAAATTAAAAAAAATACAGGAAACTGTATACAGCAGAAGAATGTTCCTTTATCCCAAGAATTCAAATGAAGCTTGTCTTATTCTCAAATAACACGTSGGGGTGAGAGGGAGGAAGGGAGATTTTTTCTTCTTTTAAATGAGGATCAGTCAAAGGGATGGAGCCAGGGTGGTGGGGTTTTGGGGGGGGTGCTGGTTGTTTTAGTTATTTTTGAGTCTAGGTTACTTTTTTCTTCTTTTCTTTTCTAGATTTTACCTCTATTTCAGCTTTTAACTAACCTCCATTTGGCTACTTTTGGTTTCACAAATGTCAGCCCAAGTCGTTGAACAAGTTTCATCCCCAGCTTGCGAAGAACCATCTGATTGCTCTCTGACAGCCTGCAGTTATCGAGACACTCAAGTACAGTAGGAGCTGTAAAAGAAAATAAACGGGTTATCACTGCTAATCTGACAGAACAAGGAGTCAGGAAAGCTAACTGAGCTCCTCTGCAGCCAAGCTCTACACTGAACAAGCCTTCACCTTACTCATTTTTAATTTTCAGGCAGCTCCAATCTAACACCTCTGCCCAGAAAATTTTATGAGGATGMATGTCCTTATACATAGCGTTTCTCTCTCTAAATGCATGTGTAAACAACCAGCAAGAAAACCTTTCCTTTGAACACATCAAAGGAACAAACATGGGACTAATGGAAAGGATGAGATTAATGAGTAGAAAAGCACAGAATTCAGGATTTTCACAAGGAATACATTCGTACCACATATGAAATAGCCTGTTTCTATTTGCAGCCTGAAGCAATTACTGACTATTTCAAAGAAAGAGCCTCAGGCTGAGAAGTAGTTTATATGGACGAGCAGCACAGGCTCTGAAAGAGCTATCTTTCYTACTACAAGCACTGCAAATATTGGATTGCAATGGCAAAAAGTTATACAACCTCTTATTCCGGTTTCATATCAGAGCTTAGAAATATACTATGAGATGAAGAGTTTAACAGTCACTTTGAAATCTAAGAAATAATATAGCATGAAACTTTAACATTTTCATCCCCCCMAAAAAAATTATGATTAGATCTGACATACTGAGATATTAATAAAATCAATACAAATAGACAAACGAGGAAAGCCAGTACTGATTATTTCAGTATCTTTCAGCACTTTGTTGTCATTGTTTTTTGTTTGTTTTTCCGAACTGTTAATGCTAGAGAATAATTTTTTAAAAGGAAGAAACTGTAGAAACAAGATTCACAGCTAGAAACATTTTAAGAATATTTAAATGTAAATCTCCTTCAAGTCTTCCCACCTCTTGAATCATCAGAATATGCATAGCCCRTGGTTTCAGGGCTTGTGTTTATTTTTTCAATAATGCAAAAGGTATCTTTTAAAACAGTATTTTCTTTTGACATTTTTCTATTTTTTCCTCGAYTTCATTCTCACAATCATTACAAACTCGTAAAAATTAATCTTCTCTGATAGTTTTTGTCTCTCACATTTTCTCACCAGTTTCCATTTTAATATTTGCTTCTGAGTGCTAAGGATTCTGCCCTTTGGATAATAAACTCACACACAATATGTCCATGACTTTGCTCATGTTACTARATTTGGAACAAAGATATTGCCTTTGTAGTGCCACAGGCCAAGACATCTATTTTTACCAAGACAGTTAATGTCATTACCCAAATTTTTTGCCTTTTTTAAATCAATTGTGACAGTGTTTTGTCAATATTTCTCAGTATTTGCTCATGATCAGCCAGTGCAGACATCTGTCATTCTTTCCTCTTTCTCTTTATTATCTTATCTCCACCTCCACCCTTATCTCAGGCACTTTGGGAGACAGCACCAGGATGTCAAATCCAGTATCTGTGAGAACTGCACACTTCCTGACTCCAGATCAACAAAATCAATCTCTTAAATAAAAAAAATTCCCTAATCACCTCCTTCCATGTTGCTACTTTGTTCTGCTCATCAGTCAATTCATAATCATTCTAAAGTGAGTTTAGGCCTTTGTGTGATTCTTATCAATAACACAAACCACCTTTCTGGTGTTTTGGRAAAAAAATGTCAGTCTTTTGTATTGTTTTGGTACTGACCATCATCTTTCCCCACCTCACTTTGTGACTATCAAAAAGCTATAAAACGCAAACAGTTATTCTGCACTCCCAATCATATTCCAGGACTCATTATGAGATGAATATACTTCTACTCCGCTACTCAGGAACTTGCACGTCCTCTTTCTGGTGCCGGCCCATCCCAGCTGTATCCATCATCATCTCTTTGCATCATAAGCCTTTTTCCAATGGTATGACTGTATCGTTCCAGCAGGGTCTTGGTTGCACAGCAGGTTCTTGAAGCTTCAGATTTCTTAAGTCCTGTGTTTCAGTTAAAATTTGAATTTTTYTGCAAACATTTTGCAAACAGCAGCAGTAGATCTGGTCTATTGAATTCCTTTAAAATATTTGTGATATCTTACAGTTTTTATGTTCCATGTTCAGTCCCTGTATTATGGTAGAGGTCAATCTGCCACATCTTGGACACTTTCATGAGACACTCCAATACCACATTGCTCAGCTCCACCTTCTGCTCCACAAGCTTTGTCATCTTTCTTCTTCCTTATTTCGCATGCTCTATAATTTTTCTATCAATTTCAATCTTTATACCAGCTTTCCTTGTTAGTGTATCTTTCTCCTCTCATTTTTATTAGGATGGATTTAAAAACAAAAATCGGAAAATCACAGACTTACCATATGGTAAACAATCTTCTCTTCTGCCATGTTTAAATAACTGTGCCTGTGAACAGGACAGAGAAAAGAAACGTGAGACTATAAAAATTCTAAAGCAGAATATTCACCATGGATATAGTGACAAAATAGTTTTGCTCTTGCAATGGTTATGTTCTTGTAATAATATGCAGCATTCACTAATTTATAAGGCACTAAAAGAAGGAAGAGTTAGGGTGTAAGTATGACTTCTTTGTAAGTGTATACAAGTCAAGGCTACACAGCCAGCTCTTCCCTTCCCTCCATATAATCACAGYAGTCATTCCAGGGAGCCGAGTTACCCCAAAAATAAGCACTGAAGGGGGTGGGGGGAAAGAAGGAAGAAAGAAAAAGGCCCTCAGCCAGCTCAGCTCCCTGAGCCATCCAGCTCAGTGCTTGGTCACACAGGCTCAGTGCAGGTGCAACCACAGCAGCTATGATCTCAACCAGTTCCTGTTGCTTTGAACCTCCAAAAAGCAAAAGAGAATCAGTGGAACGGGACTCGAGATGAAGCAGGGGACTCTGTATCCTACTCSGTCCCTCACACTGCTGAGCGGTCCTCCCTCATCACTGGTACCCATACGTGCAGACCACAGCCCCGCTCGCTGCCGAGACGTGGGACTGGGGCACACGCAAGCAAGCTTAGTTTTTATTAGGAATCCAACTTGCAATATGAGACTTGGTAAAGGCTGCCCCGCCAAGTATATTACACTGTTCTTCTAAGAGCTGACTGGACCAAACTTGCCTGCTTGGGTATTAGGAGTAGCAAAACATGGATAAATTTAGCTCCAAAGGCCTGCGGTTCGGCACTGCCTGGAGCCTAGGTCCATTCCAGCTTACACTGTTCAGCACGAGCTACATCGTCCTCCAAACACTGCAAGTCCACTGCAAACATCCCTCCATCAGGTATATCCCTGCAGCGAGGATTTAAAAAAGACTTTGGAGTATTTAACCTTGCAGAGAGCTTCCATAATAAATTCTACAACTACAGTTAAAAATCCCAGTAAGATGAAGTCTTGATTCTGCACTAAGACGGACAATGAACACCAAACACCCAAACACAAACATGTCACATGGCTGAAGTAGTCTCCTYGCTTCTCTTAGTAGGCATCAAAACTACTGTGTTCAGCTACTTGTTTTTCCTTTAACTTTGTTTCATCAGAAGAAAATCTTTCCAGGAACCTYGCATAGGATTTAAATAAGAATTCAGACTTGCCTTTAAAATATATGTTCTTTCTCACAAATACCGACTACACAGGTGCCTCCCATACTGCAGGTGTGGTTAAAAGCAACAAAGGCAATAAAAACACCTTTGGGCTAGGTATCTATTTTATTTAGTTACTGAACTGCATTTTAGGATGCTAAATTAGGGCTTCTGGCTAGCAACACTACAACTTTATAGTGGAATTTGGGAACAGATACTGAATTGCCTAAGATTTTTTGCATTTTCCATCAGTCACTAAACAATTCTAAGGGAGATTTTTAAAAATATATACACTTATAAAGCAGAATGCTACAGAACTACTTCAGGTCTATAAAAACTGATAGTAGAAATAAGTACCAACACAAATAGTATAAATATACCATAGCTTTTACCAAGGTACCACAGCAGTGTCTCCAAACATCCCTCATGCAAAGGAAAACTAAAATTTATACTGAAACAGCCCAACACAGAAAAGCAAGACTAAAAATATAAAAATGTTTGGCAGAGTTGACAAGTTTGAAGAGCCCCTAAATTTATCCAGCKTTTGTGCTGCATCATGGAGCTCCCTTTCCTTCTGCATCCTGCTCTGCGACGCTCCCCAAAGGCTTCTTTGGCCATCAGGAAGGTGGTGCCGGAGGGCAGGGGACACGTCATCAACCCCCCTTGCACAGCACATTCTGGGGTCTGTCCCCTCATATCCTTTCTCAATAGGCTGTGTGCAAAGCAGGAATGCAGCCCCCAAAGCTCCAAAGCACTCAGGGTTTTATAGTTCCTCCATTCTGGTACCTTCCCACGTGTTTCTCCATTTCCCTCTACTTTTCACACCCTTGAGGCCAACTTTGAATTTAGTTCTGACTCCTCGGGGAAAGGATAATGAGGAACTATCATCTCGTGGGCAGGACATGGGAAGACGTCAACCAACACACAAGCAGGAAACGAAAGAGAGGGGAGGGAAAAAATGTGTCTTTGGAAGAGTTTTTAAATGTTTTTCTAAAGGGAAATAAGGCAACAGACTCCTCGCCCAGTAGTCAATGCAGAAAAGTGAAGGAGTACTTGGTTCAGATGTCCTTCCTTACTCCTGGATTCAAGCATTTTATTYTTAACAATGCAAGTTTTTAAGAGAAGAGCAAAGCAACTGATGCTGTAGCAACCGTGTTATAAATTAAGAGCTAAAYTTAAAAAGATTTGGAGCTAATATTGACATGATTTTGTTCAATAAAATATCTGTTATCTACTGATTTTAGAATGAACACAGCTGGAAATGAAGAACATCTAGAAGGAAATAACCTCTCTTCACTACCACTGAAGTACATGGCAGGTTAAATCCACCAGCTTATCAGTGTCTCGGTGATATATTGGCTATTTCTTCGTATCAGATAAAAGTTTAATAGCTACTATTACCAAAAAACAATATTTACAGAAGTGAGCAGGTAATAACCAATCTGAAAACTACTCTTTAGCTGTTCATCAAAGCAAAAAAAATCCAGCTTTGACAAACTTCTCATTTTTTAATGCAGAAACGCCAAGTTTTCCTGCCTTTGCTGCAAGGCAGAGCAGCTTGCAGAAATGTTCACCATCCCTAACTTGCCAAGCCTGTGAGTTTACTGGTTATAGTCTCCAGGAGAAATAAAAGGAGCACTTTAGCTGACGCTGGCCTCTAAAAGCAAGTCATGTATCTTCTGCCTGCACATGCTCCAAGTACTCACGCACGCAAGGTGAGGTTACAGGCTCAGGAAAAGCCTGCAATCCTACAGCACACGGAGGTCATTCTGAAAGCGAAGTGCACATATGAACAACATCACCAGGAAGGAAGAGAAAACAAAACAAAACAGAAGGAAAAAAGGACAAACTGGCACTAGATTCTTCAGTTTAAACTTCCTGCCTCGAAGGGAAGGAAACATCCGAGGGATATTATTTCAGCAAAATCTGATACAAACAAAATAATTAATAAGCTTGGTTTGCCACCYGTATAGACATTTTAGTGTCAACAGCCAATGAGACTGAAAGTAAGGAGCCCATCTGCTGAAGTCTCCGAGCCATCGAGTTGCGCCACAGTCTTCCCACTTTAATGAGGACACGGAGCACACACCGACCTACCCAACCTGTTGAAAAGTATGCAACTCCCTCTCTTATAAATAATTAAGCCACCTACAAATTAGAGAAAATCAGCGGTGTGCAAGCAGTGACGACTGTCAAGTCTGGTTTTGCTTTAGAAATAGCATGGTGCAAGAAAAACAAACCCTAGTTTCTTAGTAATCACGGCAGAAACGCACCACACCTTCCAATTGTCTGCACAGCCCCGACCTTTATGAGCGGTATCAATGAGGATCATCTCTGGGACACACTCCCCAAGCTACACAAATCACCACCGAGGGCGGCCCGGCGCTTCGGGAGCAGGTCTGTCTTCCTGCCGAGCAGGAGACGCAGGTCTGAACTTACCCTCTGGTCACAAGCGAGGCGAAGGGAGGCCGAGCTCGGGATGGGAAGAGAAGAAAATGGGACCTTTCCTTACTCAGGAGCACCCCCTAGTAGTCACAAACCCACGCATGCCAAGGGAAGGCTACAGACCATTCCTGCCTGCAACTGCACATGGAGTGGGAGCGGGGTGTGGGACTCCAACTCCAAAGACGGGCCTCCCGCGGGCACAGAGCCACGTTAAGGCCCCCTCTTTTTACTAAATATTGTTAATTTACCAGGGAAATGGGAACAGGAAAAGGGAAATTTYTGTACACTCCTCGTTATTTCTCAGTTGAAATTCCAAAAAGTGCAGGCTGAGGCACAAAGAGTGAACAGAATGRCTACTGTCTTAGCAAGACAAGGGCTGGAAGACACAGACTTGAAATGCTTCCAAGGGGGGAGAAAGAAGGAAAAAGCAGCCTAGAGAGAGCTGCAGTCCTGAACCTTGGAGTAACCACAGCACTTCTTCACGAGAAGGAAAAAAAACGGGTGACAATGTTGGATTACTGACTGAGAAAGAGGGAARATGCAGGGTTAGGAAAAAACAGCCACTGGCCCATGTTTTCAGGGGGGTAAGAGCAGAAGCACCGTGCCTCTCCTTGCCTCCGCACTGCTTTGTGCAACCTGGACAAAGCCAGGAAGTGACAGCATCTTTCTTAAAAAAATAAAAAGCAAAAAAAACCCACAAAATTTAAAAAAAAAMCTCCAATGCCAACAGACAATGTCCACATCACAAATCACTGGAGAATGCCAGAAACAGGGAGACTTAGGAAATGCTCAGTTTGGAAATGTCCTATTTCTGTGCCTCTGGGTCTGGAAGAATAGACTCGGCGAGTTCTTTCTCCCCTGCAGCAAAATTTACATAAGCAGCTATTGCTACATAAGCATTAGAGACAGCTCAGGGAAATGCCCTGTTCTTAAGGCTCTTGAGTTTCATCAGATCACCGCGCAGGGCGTTGTATTTTTTTTTTTTTTTAATTATTACTCACACTTGTATACTGAATCACTTATAAAACAAATAAGGTTTAATAAGTTTCAGTGCCTGGGGCTACCTCAACATGATGACATCTCTGTCACGCAAGAACTGGGAGTGCTGTGCCCCGCGGCAATAACTAAAAAGCTGTTTGATATAATGGCAGGTTTAAAAGCAAACCTCCGGACCAAGAGAATTTAAAATGCAGATTCTCGAARCAGCCTAGATGTTTCCTTCCAGTAAACAAAAGTTGGTGAAAAAGCTGGTCATTTCTTAGCCATTCAGCCTTTTAATTAGGTAGCCATGCAAGCTATCCAGGGGCTTAAGCAAAACGAATGCAATGAGACATTTTGGGGCTGCAAGAAAAGAAGCAGCAGTTTAAAAAAGTGAGGCTGAAACTTGCACGCACCTGTTGGGAAAGGCTGCAGTGCTGATGACAGGTGTAAAGGGGGGGGAAAAGGAAAGAAAAAAGCACTGGTGGAACTGAAAGGCATAACGCGGGCTGCGTGTTCCAACAGGAGCCGCCGCTCCGCAGGGCTCGCTGCACGCTCTGCGGCGCCGCGCGGAACGCCGAGACTCCAGGCCGCGAGGAGGCAGATCAAAGCACAGCCGGGCAGCACCACTTGCCGCACACCCAACTTGCAGTTTCACTTCATTGAAATGCAGGAGTTTGGTGCCATTTTAAAGCATTTTGGCCACTGCAATCTCACTGCAAGCTCCTTCCTCCCTGCAGACTATAAATACCACAAAATTTTAATCCCCAAACTGGTCTGATGAGGAGAGGGCAGGACTTTTTTCCTCTCCACCCCTGTTCAGGGCAGCATCACACCCCTGCCCTGCCCTTCTGATCAGGGACCCAAAAGTGGCTGTGTGTCCCCCATGCAGTAAAAAACAACCAGGCAGGGCTGTGGCTTTACCCTTAAAGTAAAGAACTGTTGGAGGAATTAGTTAAGGATTTTAAAACTCACTGGCACAAATTTTAGTCATCCGTCACAAGGACACAGTCTGCTTTATACAGTGAGGAATGACCAACTTTGTTGCTCTRTGGGCTCTTAAAAATCTTTTGATTCAAGAGAAATGTATATTTAAATACTGCTTTTACTTTTAGTTTAACAACAAGCAATTGTTAAAAAGATTTTATAAACTCCTCAATATTGAACTCCTGGAATAAGTATTTCCTGTTCCACTTAAATACAGCTAGGTWCACAAATCCCTGCATATATATCTTTCAAAAAAAAAAAAAACTATTCCCTAATGATATAAGTTGTGTTTGCATTGTACTAACTACGCCTAAAAAACATCCAGGACTGAATGCAAAAAAAGGCTTTAAAAATTCAGCCTGCTCATACCTACCACCTGGGAGAGGAAGCACTGGTGCCAGGACACGACTGAACCTGGTTTGATAAATAACTTCTATCTGACCAGGGGGAGAAAAATAGAAGCACACAGAAGCAACAAGGCAGGCTGCTGCTTCCAGGTATATTGTATCACATTCGAGTTTCGATTCGGCTTGTTCAGGATTCACCTGTTTCGCTTAGCATGCACTAATGAACAGGTGGATRGAGCCAAAGCCAAAGTCAAAGGAATTATGACAGAACACTAATGTATTAAACATCCTGCAGGTCTCATCATGCACCTCGAACGGCAAACACTCAGCCTCCTTTCCAGATCTGACAATAAAATGATGAAACATCATTCCACCTTTTGAAACCTACTGTAACGCATACAAATAACGCTTCCTCTTGCTTCAACAGCAAGTTCTAAGTTATTCTAAATATAGAAAGTTTCTCCCGGCTTTTGATTTGGAAAAGCTGCTGAACAAAAATACCTTCACATTCACTTCTTTCTCAGAGCTTCACTTTGGTGCTTAGCACCTTACTGCACAGAAGTCCTCAAAGCAACTATTTAGAAAATACTGCAAATTCATGCAAATTCCAGGAACACCCACAAGGCCAGCRAACCCCATGACTGTGCAGCCATGCGGGAGCTCACACTCGGGCAGCACCAGCAACCCCTCCGCTTGGCCCAGCAACAAAATCAACAGGAAACAACTCCCCTCCTCCTATTACTACGCTTATAATACTATATTACAAAAATTTAATGCTTATGTTTATAAAAACATATTTTTAGAATGTAGCAGAATCAATGAATTTTAAAATGAATCTTACTACTATCTGACCATGCAGATCATAGAATCATAGAACGCTTAAGGTTGGAAGGGACCTCTAGAGGTCCTCTAGTCCAATCCCCCTGCACATGCAGGGTTTCCCAGAGCATGTGGCACGGGATTGCGCCCAGGCAGGTTTTGAAGATCTCCAGAGCAGGAGACTCCACCACTTCTCTTGGCAACAACAGCAAAGAAAGCAGCATTCTGTGCTCAAGTGCATGATCCTATTTAGGTGTATGCAATAAGACACAACTGTAAGCATCTCTCCTCCCTCCATCAACCATCTAGTATCTGTAATTCTGATTTAGGACTGGAAGTAAACGGCTCGCYTGATTTGAGCTTAAGCTTTTTAGTAGTTTAGCATGCATGGATCAGCTTTCTCTACAAAGCCACCCAACATAATTAAACATCARAATAAGCTAAAGTGTCTTTCAGACATTTCAAAAGAAGCTACCAATAAGTTACAATGAACAGCAAATACTGGTTCCAAGGTAGAAACTAGTATAATATTGAGCTGTTCATTGCTTTTAAATATGTACTGCAGCAGTAAGAAATCTAATACTGTACYACAAATTTTTCTTACGTGCAGTATGTTAAAAGACAAACTAAAGATTCAGCTTTGAGTCATGAACTTTTATAATTACGCACACCAAACAGTATTTAACAAATGCAATACTTCAGATTAGCAAAGAAAAACACAGGAAATGTGATTTTTTCAGTCTGCTCAAAGACACTATCTAGTAAGTTTGGTATTTCTGGGAACAAATATTTTAGCTGGAAAAGAAAGGTCAAAACTTTGACAACTCTCATTTTGACTATCCACTCTGAAAAGCCAAGAAGGGCAGCCCAGACACTTCTATTTGTGTGGTTCCTATTAAAATTTCAAGGGTTTTGTACCAAAGCTAGGAAAAAAAAAATCTGATACGACTAGTATATATGCATAGAATTAGATGYTGAAAGCATGTTTTGAGTGTTATTTCATGGTATCCATACTGACAACTTCAATTTCATTTGTTGTTGACAACTGTGTTTAAAGAGAACATACACATGTGGAGGCGACATCTCAAGAAGTCAGGTACTAACAAGGAGCCTCTCTGTACGTTTGCTGTTAAAGTTCTACTATAGCGATACTATATGGGGAAAAAAAAGCAAAATCAAACAAACAAATATATACAATCTCATGTCTTTTAAGGGAAAAGCAGTATTTACCAGGGCTTGGAGCATGCCATTCACGACGATAGTCCCCTCCATCGTCTGAAAGGAGGATTTAGATAACACTGAAAGGGTCCAGTCCAGAAAATCTGCCATCCGCTTTTGTCGGACATCAGGACGGACAATAAATCTGTCACAGGAAGAACATAAATAAAACACTGCAATTACTAATTTCATGACTCTCAGTTAGACTCTAATTTTTCCTGCTATCTAAACTGGTTGCAGCTCCCAGAGCCAATTGTATTAGGCATTTTCCTAAACCTTTTTGAGTGGAAATAGCTCAAACACAAGCTGTTCAGGCCTTCTGTTTGTGAGCAAGGTTCTGATCCAAAATGCGACTCATAAATACACCAACCTATTAACTAGAATTATAACGGTGTCTGATTGTATTGGTAAAGCTCCAAACTTTACAGAGTTCCTAGATAAAATTATTTTCACCACAGTTAGTGAAATGCAGAAACAAATACACAGTAATTCTCAACAAGAGCAGCCATCCTGCAAATCTGCTCAATAACAGATCCACACTCCACATGTATCACACAAATCTGCTTCAAAAGCCACAAAGAGCAATCAYCCACAGGAGATTTTGCTTATTTACAATATCTGGAAAGGTCAAATTCTTACTGTTTATCAGGAAGAATGGGTTAGAATATGCATTTTAATCCATTTTACAGAAGACCAAAAGGGTTCAYCGTGGTTAAATTATCTCTCTAATCGCGTTTGTGGAGTCATCACCAGTGCTTGTCAAGCCATAGTTAGGGCACATACTTCATCACCTGAAAACTCAGTTTGTGCTCCAGCAGAGGGATTCAGACTAAATCTACAACCTTTTTTTCTCRATATAGTCAAAGGAAACAAGAAGGTTTCGGAGGCAAAGCCCACAAAACACAATTCCCAGCCCATACAAGCAGGGCAAGCAGAGCCCACACCTGGTTCCTCTACGCACCTAATGTTCCAACAGGGTGCTACACTAGGAGCTTATTAGCTGGGAATAGGAAATCCAGAGAGAGCAGGAAACCTTAAACAGACATGGGCTCACTCGGGTCAAAGCCCACGACTGATTCTTCTCAGAAATATAAGCATGAGGAAGGAGAGCCTGATTAAGTTTTATTATTAATTATTATTATTATTATTATTCTTTTTTTTTCCCCTTAAGAGAGCAGCAAGGACAGAGCTGCSTTATTGCACAATAACAGCAGTAACCTGTGGAGCAGATGACTAGTCCCTAGACCCCTTCTCAGCCCCAGAGAGGTTAAACCTTCCCAGAGGAGGCACGACACAAAGCACCACAGGGACAGGCCCAACAATCTCCTCCTGCTGCCGCCAGGCCCCCAAGCAACCAAAGAAAGGAATGGTGGAACGAACTCCAGCTCCTTCGCATTATGAAATAGAAATGACTTGGGAAAACCTTGGATTTTGGTGGTTCCTAACTTTCCCCTTGCCAATTTAGAGACTCCTTAGGGCAAGAACCAAACCCTAGACTACCCCCTGGTCTCCTTTTTTGCTCCCTCCCTCGAGGGTTTCCTACTCAAGGGAGCAGTCAGAACCTTGCAGGGAGCAGGAGCCCAGTAGCCCTGCTTCCCTCCCACCCGGCTGGGGGGGTGAATGAGGAGAGATCTCGTCTCGATCCCACCTCCACACCCTGCTCTCCAGAGAACTTCTCCGGGATACAAGAGCAAGGAATTCAAGTGCACTCCAGCCTAGGGTCCAGTTCTTCTATCTCCTGGGGTTTTAAGCATTAGGTTACTTTGAAAATGGCATTTTCACATTAATTAAATAACTATATTAAGTAATTACATCTAAACTAAACAGTAGTTTTGCTCTATTACCATTTTAAGCATGGAACAGAGCCTCTTCTCCAAAGCTGCGCGRGCAAAACTGTCCTGGCAGAGCCCCCTAGTGTACACAGGCTACATTCTAGTGCAGGCCTGGTCACATCACCATGACTTGGGAGAGGGCGGGGAGGGTTAAAAAAAARGGGGAAAACCGGGAAATCATAAACTGAGCTGGTTAAAGCCCTTTTCTGAGAGCTTGTGCTGGAATAAGGTATGTTTACTATCACATTTCAGGTCATTTATCATTTACTTTCATACTTTTATCATGCATTATATCATTTACTTTGCATCACAAATGAAAAACAGTGCAATCTATAAATTTTCTAAGGGGTACAAGTCATAGTTCATAACCAGTATGAGATACAAGGCCTGGTCCTCTACTGCTTTACAACTCATCTTCTCATTTACACCAAAGGCCTAAGCTAGTCAATTGTCAAGGCAATATTTTACATGCAATTATTCCCATGCATAACTAATATTAATACAGTGATTAAGTACATTTCTAAAATACACTAATATCCCTAAAATGTTAGGAAATGACAGAAGAGATACAGAAGATGACTGTTTCAAATTTATAATAACCCTAGCAACATAATTGCAGAAGTGATGCAGAAAAAAATCAGAAAAAAACAGCAAGTCAGCCATAGGGAAATTTCTTGGTGTCTGAACACATAACTGAGTAACTTTAGAGAAGCTGGGACATCTCCATGCTTGGAAATACCCAAACACCATCTAGACACTGTCCTGGGCAACCTGCACAGTTTAGGTGTCTCTGTTTGAGCAGGGGGGTTGGACTAGATCATCTCCCGAGGTCCCTTCCAGCTACGCGCTCCTGGTGTGCTCTTTTCTAAGTCCTTCGAAACCAGAGAAAACACTCTGAACTCTAATTATTCTGTCAGGAGTAAACTAYTACTTGTGATCAACACCTGATTTGTTGGTATACAGAAGAAAACCTAACATTCCTAATAACAAACAGGCTATTTGCAAGTTTAGCACTTCACACACACTTGCCAAGCTTTCGGTCCTCCCGACACCATCCTTAGTGAGACCGTCAGACACAAAAATGGCAAGAGACAAGGGAGACCATTTTCCTCCTTTCTTGCCAAGAAACACAAAGGAGACTTACTTTGAAACCAGTACAGCAGCTGCATCACGAGCCTTATCACTGACAACCAAGTAACACTACAGGAAAAAGAAAAATAAGCATGAAAGTTCATATGTGCAGACTTGACAATGCAGCTACATAACAACTTTGTATGTGAAATGATTACAAACATGATATCAARCCTAAAATAGCATGAAATTAAATATCCTATTTAACAAACCATATCCCAGACAAGAGCTTTGCTTTCAGTGTCTTTCAAGGCACCTTTACATTCACTGAAATCTTAATTACARTTGTTCTTGTGCCACCACCTGTCTACGAATGAAGTCACATAAGATCCGCTACTGTCAGAAAGAGAAGTGGTTCAGGTATGTGTGTGTGTGTTATAAGCCTTTAAGACAAAAACAAACCACAAGTTAGCCATTTCTGTTTATCTCACTGAAAGTTTAGTATCTTCACCAAAAATTTTTCATGCATTCACAGATTCTCAGAGCTACCAAATGGTAATTCCTCGATAAACCACAAAAACTGGCTTTCAGGAAAACCAGCTTCCATCTTCAAATTTTAGAAGCTTTCACAGTAGTAAAAATATAGTAAAAAACATACATTCACACCAGATAGTCACAAAAGGAAATAGTTTATTACTTAGGGGAAAAAAGAAAGAGTCTTACCTGACATTAAAGATTCAAGTACATATTAAAGACTYTAAAGCTACGGAAAAAAATCTTTACAGATTAGATATGGAAAATGTTGCCTTAAATATTATTTGAAAAGATGACATTTTATTCTACACTGAAATATTAGGCCTGGAGAAGAAAAAAAATCACAGGTTTGAATGTATTATGGGATGTATTATACTTACTTTTGCTATTTTAAGTATACGGTCCATTGTTGGCACTCGAGCTTCCCCTTCTTCAGAGAGAAGATTTCCATCGAAACGGGCCAGATCAAAAGGAATCAAGCATATCATGGAGAGCCATAACAAAAGCATATAGCGAGTCTCCCAAGTCTGGAGAAAAATGGTAAAATAAAATACATACTCCATGTCCTACAATGCATTGCAACTAAATGGCCTGCAGCACAGGCTAGCCACTAGTTCCAAGGAGCTTTTCAATCAAGAGGGCAAAGAGAAAACTCTAAGCCTAAATGTTCTGAAACACCAAATGAGACAGAAGTGTAAGAGAACCCAAATAAGTAAATTGCAACAAGGGATGCTCCTCTTGGACCTAGAAGTATCTTGTTCTTTCTGACTTCTCACTTAGTGTTGTCATGAGCTACCAAAACAACTGTTTACAAACAGGCAGGATGAAACATTTATGGAGCTTCTAAGGTAAGGTTTCACCAGAAATGCTAATACCTCTTAAATCGATGTTTGAGTGTGTATAAGGAATAGTTGTTACATGAATAGTTGTAAGAAAAATGACCTTAGTTTTGTGGAAATTGCTCTTCCAGAACCAAAAGTTGTGCAACTACATCAATAACAACAGCAAAGTGCTCAGGAGCAATAAATGGTACTAAAAATTGATTCAAAGTAGAGAATTTAGTTCTGAGATTTTTAATAATTTAATTTTGTCCCTTATAAGAGGGGCCTCTTAAAAAATATCCATCTCAATAAGCCTCTGAGAAATTTTACTTTGCCTAATACATCAGTATGAAATATGGTATCACAATTCATCCCCAAAAAGACTTTGCCTAAATATTTTTGTCTATCATAATTCTTGCTCAGAATATCCTCAGAGAAATGAAGATTAAATCTGAAATTCTATGTTATTTCTCCACACTCAAAAAGACATATTATAAAATGCAAAAAAGTAAACTACTCCGTTTCCTGACATTTTACTTCTGCAATTTCAAGCTACATTAGCATGACCAACTAACACTATCCATAGTAAAAAGATACTTTTCAGTTATACCGGCTAGAAACTCAGTATCTTTTGCTGCCATTCCTTTTATTGTTGCTTATACCAATTTCTTCCCTCATCTGAGTGGTTAATTTTACCTCCACTTAAATCTCTTTGTTTCTAAATCTGTCGAATACATCCAAYAAAGCAAAAAAAAACCCACAGCAAGACCTCCCCATCAATAACACACGATTCTTTTTTTCTGACAAGTGACTTCAACATTAAATCCAACTATTCAGCTATTCAGTTAACTTTTTTTCTTTTTCCCCAGAATTTTGCAAAATTCTGTAGGAAATGTAAGAGTTGAACAGGAAGCACATTGAGTTCTCACCTCACAGTCTTTTGGATTCTGGTCTGCAAGCATATCCAAAACAGGCTGTAGATCACCTACTTCATGAGGAAACATCGGGAGGAAAAATTTGTACCCTCTTACCTACAACAGAAACAGTGTCACAATTCAGTAAGCCATAAGACACCTTCAAGGACTAAAGAAAAGAGCCTTGGAGGAGCTTCTCCTATGATTCCTTTGTATCAAGAATCGTAAGAATATTAATTCTTTTTTTTAACTATCTCCAAGCTCTTTGAGTTGTTACATGCTTAATAAGAATGAAAGGAAATGTAGGTCTGTTTTTTAAAAAAAAAAAAAAAAAAACTATAAAGCAAACACCCCAAATCCGGCTCAAGACATGATCATCTCTTGCTCAGGGCATGTTTACATGTACTTTAGGCACACAGACGATTATAAATCTCTGCTGAACCACTATATAATTGTACAGTCCATCTGCATTTTCATTATATTTTCCACATATAAGTGTGTATATATATATATATACACACACACAAACACATTCCTTATATATTTTCCATAAATATACATATAAAAACCATTATGATAGTCGTTTTATCACTCAGCATCCCAGTGTCTGCATTTTTTCATTTTTTTTCTCTTTACTACACTGGATTATTTACTGTTATTAGATAATTGTATCACTCTCTCTGAAGATGTCAGTGAACACAGTTTTTAAAGCAAGCTTTTAACTGTGTTCACTGCAGTACTCTGATAATTTCTTTTACCTTTCAAAACAAAAGTAAAATATTGCTTAAATTATTTAAGCAACAAAGATAATATAGGAAACTTGTGCACTTTTAATTAGAGAATACTGAATTTCTTTTTTCTTTTACCTTTGTAATGATGTAAAGGAATTTAAAAGCCAGGTGGATTAGCAGGGGAGGAGATGCACTGTCCCGCACTATGTCCAACAATGAATTCATCATCCACTCTGATGAAAGGACAGAAAAAAAAAAGTGAGATTACATATAGTAGCTCTGAATTTCTCATACTTTTAACATTAAAGAGGGAGGTAACAGTCATATATAATGCCAATTACAGCAAATCTGAAACATAACTATAGATTTTTCACAATAGACACATACACAAATAATGAATTTAAAGATGAGATTTCTACCTAAGTGTCGATCCAATAGGTGAGGCTGCTCCTGGTACTTGTCCATTATAACTGAAAAGGAAAAGATATTTGTGAAAACCTATTTGAATTAGAGGTTACTGACAGTATTAACTGAGAGATACACCTCTGATTCTAGACATCTTTAGAGTAAAATTTCAGGAGTCTAAAGCAAAGTGTAGCCACCATGTGTAAATGAGGTCAAAAGTAGGAAGGCTACAGAGAMGTTACGGTAAATGTACAGCCTGTGTGCTCTCTGCTCCTAAAGCACAACCACTTCCCTGGCCCAAATCACACACTCCCTTCCAGAAGTTTCTCACACTGCTGTGGATAAACCTCTCAGACAGAAGAAACGGGCTCAGCTTCTTGTTTTCCAGCTCTGCAAGCCAGTCCACACCGCACTCCTGCCTCTCAGCCTCACAGCGCCGCCTTGGTTAACACATCAAATAACTAACTCTTTTTTACAGATACATACACAATATCTAAACATCAAGAAGTGCAGCAATATGAAGACTTTTTCAACCCTGAGGCTAATGCAGCCAGGGAAAAGTCTCTGCAGACACCCATGGTGCCACCACAAATATATCTTCTTTCCCATGCTTAGGACATACTTCAGAACCTGCACCCAAGCAACATATAGGAGGTGTGAATGCAAAGTAGCTACAGAAAGGAACCTTCATTTTCAGAAGAGATTACAAAACAGCCAATGTTAACTCAGTTATAAAACAACACTGAAGATTACCTGGATCCTTTTAGACATTTGGTCAGAAAATGTTTTTTTACTTAAAATTAAGTATGTTCTTAACCTTTCTTTTTCCTGAATTTGTTTCTCCAAAAAATTTTGCTCCCTAACCGTTTCACCCTTCTCCTCTTGGTCATGTAGTTAGATTTAAAATGCAATACAAGATCAACAAAGGTATGTCTGACCACTGCATGACACTGCACGACTGCTTTCTAGGCACCAGCCAGCCTAAGAGCATCCTTATGCTAACCTGCACAGTTCTGTTGGGTCTACAAAGTGTTGTTTGCCATCAGGAGATCAGACCTCATCTCCAAATTAACACTAACTTCCTTATGAAATTGATATCTTAAACTGTTCACGAAAAATGAAACTAGAAAACGCAAGATGGGCCAATATGCCCATAGCAAGAGCTTTCAATCAGAAATCTAAAATAAGACCCCAAATCAAAATGCTGATTGAATAGAATTAGATGAAAATTTTTGTAATGTTATTATTTCAGAAAAAGATCTTCCTACATTTCCCTACAAAACTATGCTAGTAGATTAAAAAGTTGAACACCACAGACTTTTGAGTTTGCTTCAAAGATTTCTGTTAAAATCCTCTATAAATGGTCATTACTGACTACTTTGCACGCAGACTAAGCTACTCCCTAACCTTCAACATCATATTTATACTTCCCATTTATTCTGTTAGCATGTTTGGGACATCCTCTTTTGCCCATTAAGTGATGTTTCATGACCCTAAATCTTATGAGCAGATACTGAAAAACTTGTACCACGCCTACCAAACTTMAGTGTGTGTATGTACACACACGTGTGTGTGTATTAGCTGTGCAATGGCATGTGCTTTTGATCAAGATTATACAGTCATAAACCCCAGTTTTCAAAGGAGATTCTCCCAGGAAATCCAGAAGTTAGCACTTCAGTGGCTAGCCAAGGAATTTTTCTCATTAATGACATAGAAAAGGAATACATGTCAGTAGATCAAAAACACAGACAACGTAAATATCCAAAAACCATATATATGACAAGAGGCATGGCAGGATCATCAGCTCCAAAAGCACCCAATGGCTTCGCAGGGAGTGAGATTTTTTAGAAAACACTTTATTATCCCATCAAATTCTGCCCTTTTACCTACAATACTGAAGAATCAACATGAGTGTTCTTGCTACTTCTTTGTGGGTAATTACTTCCTCAGATAACTCCTGATGAGCTAAATAATCACATATGAAGGACAGATTGATAATTGTCACAAATCAGTGGAGCAATGTATTGAATAATCAGCAACCCAACTTCCCAAACCATGGGCAGAAAAATTATCAGGGGAGCTGTCATGACTGCCAAAATATCCTGACCAAATACTTCCATTCACAGCACTGGCTGCCTCTTTTCCTCACACCTACAACTAATGCAGAACCTAACAGTGTACACAATTATATCTTTTGTGCCTTTTTTTGCTGGAAAGGGCAAGAGAAAAAGAAGGGTCTCCACATGGGACCACAGAGAGCAGATGTAACAATCACTCATCCAGGCTTCCTTATTCCTGTGCAATCTGTCCATGAATTGTTTCATATCTCCATCCAGCTGCACTTCAGAGGCCATTTCCTGCTAGAATTTATATTGCTATTGAATAACCTTGGCAAAGACAGATTTCTAGACGCAGGGCATTCTGGTTTATTGTGTGCTTACCTCATTTCTTTTTTGTGAAAACAGCAGAGTACAGCTTTTTTTTTTTTTTGTCGATAGAAAGTTTTTGTAACGTCACAATTTTTGCACAAGTATTTGTAAAATGCTAATGCATTCAAAACAATTTGGCTTGTAAAACCACAAAGCTCTGAATGAATTTTTGCAAACTACCTGGCCAGGATGTCGCAGCTTTTCCACATGGGATCAGTCTAGCAGCCTAACAACCCAGGACACTGTTCTCCCAGTCCTGAAGCTGTGGCCTGGTGCTCGCAAACCCTCTGCCATTCAGAAAAAGAACAGGGCTACTCAGTCCCATCTGAGTTGCCTCCATTCAGAGCACRTAAGGAACACTGTCCTCTACTTTTTACACTTTCTATGAAATGTAAAATCCGTAATAGGAAATTGCAGTCGTAAAATACGAAGCATGTGTGTTTCTAACGAGCAGTTAAATACTGAATTTGAYAAACACAAACAAATTTATGACTGATAATAGCAAACAAATAAACTCTTACCTTCTTCCTCACTCTGTTTGTAAAACTATAAGACTTACCGTAGCACTTACTATTTTTACTGAGCAGCCTGTGATTGTTTGGTCCTCACTCACCTTTGTGAACTTTTGCACAACTGGAACTTTTGGCAGTTGATAAACTTCTCGGTTCAGTTCCGGCACCTGCCTCTGCAAGAGCTTCTAAATGTGACTTTCCAAGCACTGGACAGATCACAGTGCCACAGACAACTGCTTGCTTCTCAGAATTTGATTTATAGTCRAAATCCATATAAGCTGTAGATAACAAACCATTCTTGAAAATAATTGGGTTGACCTTCTACCTTCTAGTAGAAGGGCTACAATGATGATCAGCGGCCTGGAACATCTTCCCTATGAGCAAAGGTTGAGAGAGCTGGGCCTGTTCAGCCTGAAAAACAGAAGGCTGAGAGGGGACCTCATCAGTGCCTCTACGCACCTCAAGGGAGGGAGTGAGGAGGATGGGACCAGCCTCTTCTCAGTGGTGGCCAAAGATACGACTAGAGGAAACAGCSACAAACTAAAGCATCAAAAGTTCCACAAGAACTTAAGGAAAAAATTCTTAACAGTGAGGGTGACAGAGCACTGGAACTGGCTGCCCAGAGAGGTTGTGGAGTCTGCTTCTCTGGAGATCTTCAAAACCCGCTTGGACACCACCCTGTGCCCTGTGCTCCAGGTGACCCTGTGTGTGCAGGGGGTTGGACTAGATAATCTGTAGGGGTCCCTTCAAACCGTAACCACTCTGCACACTGACCCATTTGCTTGTGATTTACACATGCTCCTGGAAATCTTCCCTGATTTAATGTTGCCTGAATTTGCACAGGAAATGACTGGCTAAGCAAGGTCCAAAATTCAGCTTCCTTAAATCCAAGACCGGAGATTTACCCACCGTGCCAGCACAGAACACACACCTGGAAAAGGGCACGAGTCGAACATACACACACACGTACGGCTGCAGCACAAAGCCCGCGCGCTGCTTCCCGCGGACCYGGCGCTCCCCGTCCCGCCCCGGTGCCGCTGGGGCGGTGCGGGCGGCCCCGCGCTCACCGATGAACTTCTCGATGGTCACCTCGCGGACGGATGGGTCGTCGAGGCTGGCGCGGAGGCCGCCGAGGAGCCCCCGCACCTCCTGGCTCTCCGCGAAGCTCTCCAGGATGTTCCCCTGCACCACGGCGTCGCCATCCAGGCTCTTGCCGGCCTCCTGTTCGCGGCCGCCGCCGCCGCCCTCCGCCTCCCCGAGCGCCATGTCCGCGGCGGCCCTGCCAGGGGCATCGCGGCGGTCACGGCC
>PTEX01000174.1:1245652-1279449 GCA_003342815.1 Eudromia elegans
GGGACGTTCCCACGTATTCGTGCGATAAACGCCGATAAACGCTCGTTCCAGCCCTCCGCTGGATCCCGACAGCACCGGCCTGCTTTTCCACTATGACAATACCGAGCGTCGCGAGCACAGTCTGACAGATTCACCGCACTGTAACCCAAAATCAAAGATGAAAGTATTGTGTTTACACTGAATTTAATTCAAATTGAAGACATGTTATAAGATCCAAGCTTTAAAGGAAACCTTTTACAAAGTAGCAAACAGAGAAAAATGCTGGTTTAGTGTCATCTACATTCTCCTTACTTGGAATAACATTAATTTCAAGATACTRTTTATCACAATACCGCGTAAAGCTGAAAAAAGTCTAAACCTATTTGAGCATTTTGAATATATCTTTTTAGGTGCCAGGCATTACAACCCTCCAAAGAAGAACAACACAGGTGCTGCCAGTCCAATTTGGATTTTCCAGTTCACATGAGCCCTTCCAGGACCACACTTGTATTCACTGACTTTACCCCCTACTTTCTTCCATTAAAAAATAGAGATTTGTTAATATACATTTGTTAATGCAATGTTAATGCAATGTTAATGTACAGCACTGTATGTGCATTTGTCATGTTTTTCCTACCCATGTTCTAATTGCCTATTTTTTCTGTGAAAATAAAGCAAATAGAGATACTAAAAAAAAAAAATCAATTTTTACAGCTGTATTAGAGCAGACTAGGTTTGCTTAGCACAGATTATTTTCTGAATTTTTTTTTCTGAAATAAAATAGAAATGAAAATAAAACTAACTGCAAGTCAGCACTGCAGCAAGAACAGATGCATCATCAGACAGCTAAGTTACCCTCCTTTGCCATATTTTTACAAAGCTATTTAAATATACATTACTATCATAGCATAACCTACCAATACATCTTATTATAGCTAAAATACACTATTATTAGGAAAATTCTGTTAAATTAAGTACAAAAAATATAACAAATGCTATTATATATGCTTGCAAAGTGCAGTCCCAAGAGCCCAATCTACTCTTCCTCAGACAAAGAGAAGGTTTTCATTTCCAGATTCATAGAATCTGAATTAAATTTTGGATTAGAACTCTTACAAGGAGAAGGAAAGAAAACACAGAAGCCTAAATGGGGAAAGGGATGGAAAAGGCCCAAAAGAGGAAAGGAAAACCCAGCAGAGAAGGGGAGAGGGAAGGAACCAGCGCTTACTTGCGGCAGCACCGGYCGGGAACAGCAGCCCTGAGTAGGGGCAGGCGATGGGACAGTGAAGTGACCAGACTCCAAAGCGCAGGGCGGGGGCTGGCGAGCAGCAAGGTGAACCCGACTGTCACACTCCTTTTCCAGCCTAGGGAAGTTTTCACAAGTGATGCAGTTTTCTCCTTCAGTGTGCTATGACCCTAAAGCAGTAAAGGAGTGCATACTGTAACATGAATACAACCACTCGACGTTCAGTGAGGCTCGAAAACGCACTAAGCCTTTTACAGCTGTCACATATTTTAACACCAAAATTAACTTTTAGGCTGTGTTATTTTGATTAGCAGGGATCGTGTCAGAATTTCTTGGGTGGTTTTGTTTACTTTAAAAGCTTTCTCATCATGTTTAGGGTGGAGCCCCTATACCCTGTCCCAAAATGGTTCCAGTGGTTTATATAATTAAAGAGCTGATACAATTTGTTTCGCTTCTCAAATCCTGGAGCTTTGGGTATTTTACTGTGATACGCAGAGAAGAAAGAGCTGCTAAAGCCACCGAACATGCCAGCAATCGCCAGTTCAAATTCTGAATGGCCATAAAAGGAAGCAGGGTCAAAGATAATCGGTCCAGAGTCATCCTCAGCCACATTTCCTGCCCACAGGTCCCCATGCAGGAGAGCGGGAACAATTTCTACATCACAGAACATCTCAGGAATCTTTGGCTGAAAGAGCAAGAATAAAGGAATTCTGAGAAAAAGCAAAAGAGATTAAATAAGATGAATACTACAGAGTATGAGAGAGAAAATTGAGCAAATACTGCCTGCTTTCAGTCCTCATGGAGAACTTTGGAAGCCGTGTCAAGCATAAACCTGAACTAAAGTCAGTATTGAATATTCTTACCTATTCTTGACATGCTTAGCAAATCATTTACTTTACGCTAGTATCAACACCTAGCATCAATATATCATTTCATACACAAACACTAGAAATATAAAACAAGTTTCATTTTAAATAAATGGTTTAAGTGGCAAAAGAGTTTACAGCATGTTTTTGTTCTCTCTGACACGCTATCATGGGAACATTCAGTTTTTATGCAACTTGATTCTTAGACACAACTTTCTATTTTATTATTATTAGCTGAATTGTAAAAAATACATTTCAGTGCTTAAAGGTTTATTTTTTATATTTGTTTAAAAGACTAAAAGAGCAATATGAATTCTTTAGACCAGCTATGAAGTTATGTCTGTTCAGTTAAAGCCATGTAAATGTGCTATAAAGCATTTAAAATTCCACTGGTACATATTTTCTGTGTTCACAAACAACAGATTTAAGACAYGTTTCGTACTTTTAGCTGTGACCAAAGTTCTCTTGCTTCTCTGTCTCCATAWTCTCGTTCAATCAAATCCAACTGAGCTTGGAGTCGGTGACGTACAAAGAAAGAAGGCCAATCACTCTGCCATTCATTCACCTKAAAAATATGATATAGAAGCCTGTAATAAACTATTTTAACAAATACATAGTCAGTGCTAATAATACATAAACAGCAAGTTAAAATGTTCCCTGCTGGCACAACTCCGAACTGTCTTTAACATGAGGAATAATTTAAGACTTGACTGTTTTCAGTCATTCAGTTTTCTTAACCATATATTTTAGAGGGAGACTCTCTCATAAGCCTGTTTCAGTTTTTCCATATCATATTCCAACTGTCCAAGAGAACAGTTCATTTTTATTAAGTAATGCATTGCCAATTTGGTAAAAAAGTACCCTGAGTAGCCAGCACATTCATTTCACCATCAGATCAAGATGAAACCCTGAGAGTAAAGCTGTGACCATAAAGCTGAATGCAATAAAACAAGCTATTGCATATAAAGCTTGCAAAACCACATGGATACTAACTTCACGGACATGGAACACACCTGTGGTATGTAGCCACAGCAAGTAGCTGTATGGAATCCAAATTTATCCACATACTGAGACGCAGAGTGACCTGCACCTTTACCTAAGAAACAAATATAAGTTTGAAAATCATTACACAGAGAAGTCTGCAAATACCGAAATAAATTTCAGACCATAGGCATAGCCATATTAAGTATGGATATGTTACACTTATTTCTTGGTCATAGTCCTCTCTAAAAATAAAAAATATATACCTTAACTTCAAAAATATTGAATAGACATAGAGGCAGGTAGTCACAATTAATGACTTTTATTTGAAAAAATGAGATACATATGGAGAAGAATCTTTATCTCTGATTCAAAGTGGCATTCTGAGCCACTGTTCTAATACTAGAACAGGCTGCCATTAAGCACAGCTTATTTTTGATTCATATATTATTTGTGACTTGCCATTAATCTTTCTCTCAAAAAAATGGAGTATGATCTTATAATGCTGAATTATAAGTGCTTTCATCAACGCAAAAATTGTTATAGGTCAGATTATATATTTGAATTCAAAAGTCCCTGATATATTGAAAGGGGAATTTCATTGTTTTTACTAAGTGGGGCCTATTTTGTAGTAAGTTAATTGCTTGAATTGATGGATGAAAAACAAAAAGAGCATGTCTGCAAGATGGAGTGATTGAGAGGGTGAAGATTTTGCCTAGTAGTGAGACACCTAGCCCAAATCCTTAGTTTGGTTTAGATCTCTTGAAAGATATAAATATCAACTATTAGCATTATTTCTTACTAAATTCCAGTATCAACTTTTTTTTATATATAAACGCACATGCAAATGAAGAATTAAGAATATATTCACTGAGTATTGTCAATTTAATGCATATAATTGCATATACATAGAGTATATAATAGTATATACATAGAATAGTAATTATAATTACTCTATATTATGTACTTTTGAGAGGTTTGGCAGAAACAGGAGGTATCTTATAAGACATCATTAGAATCATCGTTAAAACTACAATGCAAAACCAGTCCCAGGCAAATGAATCATTTCCTTTCTTTTTAGTGCATGTTATCGATATTGTACCAATTGTGTGTTCCTCCTTTCTCAGTTTCTCTCCAAGCTTCTGGTTATACAGATGAAGATCTGCTATCTGCTCTCCAAGCTTTGAAGAATATCTGCAAGGTACAAAAAAAAAAAAAAAAAAAAAAAAAGACAAGGGAATGAAACATTACAGGAAAAAAAGAAAATCCTAATTCAATAAGAACCTAATTCATTATGAACAAGTGTCAGGTTCTGCATTTGCAGAAATATATTGTGCAGCTGCACAAATATATAATAGGGAGAAAATGGCTAGACAGAAACTCTGTTGAGATGTTGAAAGGAGTTAAGTCTGTTATAAATCTGTTATAAATGCTTTCAAATGAGTTGCTGTCTAGCCATAATAGAATGAACGTGACTCAATAAAATGCTCTTGCGTAAAACACAAACATAACACAAGGTTGTAAAATAGGAGCATCACATGAAAGCTAGCAAGTAATGCTGTCGGTCAGCTCCACATTAATGAGCAAGGAACAAAACATGGTACCTAGTTTTGAACCTTGCACTTTCCAGATCAGTTGGACAGAAATAAGACTAAGGCTGCAAAAGAAGACATGAGCAAAACAACAACAAAGAGTTAACTGAGGTTGTTTAATAATAACAAAAGACTAAAGAGAAATGGTTTCTGTGCATAGGTACCTATGAATATAACCATAGGCAACAGCTGCTACAAGAAAGTGAACAAGGTTTTCTGTACCTCTAGAATGGGTAGAAAAGACATCATGAGTTTAAAACTGTAACAAAAGTGGTTCAGGTCAGACCTTAAAAAACCTKTCCTAATATTAGGAGTTGTAAACAACCACCAGACCGTTCAGGGAGGCTCTGGAATCACCATTTTTCTCCCAGTAAGTTGGTAAACAACTGCCAGAGGACACACATGCATGACTACATTCTCCTAGAAAAGGGAAATGAAGGCGATGACTCTTGAAAGTCTAATTCCACTTCCAGCTTAGTTTGCTAAGGAAACAAGGTTTATACAGGCAGATCATCTAACTATTTCCTCTCTGCCCTAGTGCCTTTGAGCTTGTTAACCAGCTTGGACTGTGTTTGATGCAGGGACAGAGGTCTCAAAGACACRAGGAGCCTATAAATGTATTGAAAACTGATAGGGAAAAGAAGCACATGTGGACTGCTCTGCCAGGCTCACACTGAGCTCCAGATGCAGACGTACTTGTTGAGGTGCTTCATCTTCATGTACTCCATGACAAACATTGCTCCTCCTCCGGGAAGGTCAATCACTTTAATAGGCTGGGGCACCCTCACCATGCTCGTTTTCTGAATAGCTTCCAAACTTGCCATTTCCCCATCAAACATCTTTCTAGCCTGTTAAGGAATAAGAATAATAAATACTTAGATAATAGACACTTAGAAAAATCGCCTTGTTTTCGAAGGTAACAATAAACTCCTCCTGAYAGCAGAGCACAGCTGCAGCGAGGTTTCAGTCCATGCAGGGAGACTTCTTGCACGCAGGTCAATGGCCACCAGACGGAGTTGAAAGAAAAAACGTCAAACCTGTGCTCTGTACTTTTAAGGTAAAGATGCTGCTTTTCACAGCAGTTTTTAGGTGTTTAAGATATTGATAATTTCTGATGCACCAGGTTACAAAAAAAAAAAAAAGGGGGCATTTTTTTGTTAACAGAAAAGTCAAGAGCTCAGCCTGAAAAACTATGAAATCTTACTGCTAGAAATGCAGAAAGCAAGGGAGAAGCATGAAATATTTGCAGTTTTCCAAGAAATGCATGTGTTTTAGCACTGACACCCATTGTTTTCTCCCTCCTTTTCTCTTTCCCTCCTACTCTTCTATCCTCCAAGCTGAAATATGAAATGGAATTCAGCGAATGCAGATTGAGCCTTAAGCTTTTCCAGATTGCAAGTACTACAAAAACAACTGGCCATTTGGCCTTTTTTTTCCCCTCCATAATGCCAGATCCTGTTGTTGAGGGCTATCGTACTGCATTATAGCACACACAGCATTAACCAGACACACTACACTAATACTTGACATAAAATATACTACAGCTTTCAAAATAAAATTGAAAGAGAAGCTTGAATAACTCAAAGCTTACAAATACACAGTTCTCTATAATTTATAAGCAGCTAACTTTGAAAAACATATATTGCTCTCTATATACAATCATACTAGTCATTAAATATCTGCTAACATTACCTGAGACTTGTGGTTGATCTTAACAAACACTCGCCCGTTGTCTGTTTCATAGCCCTGTCCTTGGCTGATGTATCCTCCTCCTGAGCTTCCAAATGCCTTGAGGATGGAGGTTTTCAATTCTGTTTTCAGTATCTTTTCCATGGTGATTTCCCGGCTGTTGCTGCTGTTCCCTGCTAAATCCCCAGCAAAACAAGATTAAAGRTCTGGGTCCTTCTCTCACTGTCACATTGCTATGAGGTAAAAGGGGCCACCCACTGAATCAAAAAAGTGCAGCTAARCCAAAAGCAAATCTAGCAGTAATGTTGAAAAAACCTTTAGTGTTTCACAGGCTTTTATGGCTTTATGGCTTCAGATGAAAAATTAAAAAATTTAGAACAGAATTTGATAGAATAAAACAGAGAGYCGTGTCCTGGGGTCCTTTCACAACTGTCCTGAGAGCTTCTGGTATTTGTAGTTTGGACCTGTTTTTCTATTTTGAGCTCTGTTTTCACRTTGGCAGAAGAGGTATTTTTTAAACAAAGCCACTAGAGGGAGTCCAAAKGCAACAATACAAATCACGCGCTTTTTTGCATTAACTGTCGTTACTGGGGTATGGAAACCATGACATTGCAGTCCAAAGGACGCAGTTCGATTGTGCTGCTGAGCATGGATCAGGCAGCAGACATCGGCTGAGGGCCGATGCTTTTTCTTTTGCCCATGCTAATGACTGTTTTATGTGAGCTTATGAGACCTGGTGGCAGCAGGGAGATTTTTTAGGAGTCTTTCAGGCTCAGGATTTTTTAAGTCTTTTAGCAGATCAGTGAGAAAGGTTTTTATTGCCTGACAGTGTCCTTGAGGCAGTGAGACAGCAAGGTGTGCACAGGTGGGCATTATCAAGTGAAAATTCATGATAAATAAATCAAGGTGGTAAATAATTGGTTTGGATTCTATTCTATTCCTGTGTGCTTCTCCCGGGGCTTCTCTTGATTTAACAGGCAGCCTTTAGGAAGCCTTCTCATATTTTCTCTTCTGCTCAAAAAAAGTTTGCCTCAGAGGCTGCTGGATTTAGTCACTTTGTAGTTGCAAAAGGCAACGACATTCTCAGATATAAAGTGCAACGTGTTCTCGTAACCCTGACGCTACCAGTTTTATTTAAAGTGCTTCTATAAAGGTAACATGCATCGTTCCATAAATAAGGCTGGGTCCCAGTGTGTCACAACCTGTGTAAAAGTCTTCAGGTCTCATTCCCACTCAGAGCAGCAGCAGCACCCACCTTGGCCGCGTCTCGCTGCGCTCTGCGCTGTTGCTTCACTAGGGCTTTCATGCACTTCTCTCCCTTTCAACGTCATTGACTTACAACACCCCAAGCAAGCGGCATGCACAAATCCAAGGAGGGAATGATTACAGATGCTGCCTTCATTTAGGTTGGCCTCTCACTACGTTCCCAAATGGTTCTAGTCTTGCAGGGAGTGGAATAAGTTGGTATAGTTCAAGTGACTTCTCAAAACAAGTAATTTCTTAAAATACAGACAGCTCTAACGGGACTCAGAGGAGCTGGATTATGGCTGAGCTCAAAGAGATGAGTTTCCCTAAGGAGGAACCTTTCTAACATCCAGATATATTTGAGCAGGGCACTCCTTACCAAGGGAGCACAGGCTGGACAAGCGCAGTTCAACAACCGTGACCTGGGTCCTCCCAAGCAGAGTCAAACTCTGGGCAACACACAGGGGTAGCAGGAAGCCACAGTTCAGGTTCTTTATTGTAGCTGATGTGTGTAAAATAACCTGTGATTGTTTTTGCAATTCTTCTAACGAAGGCCAGCTGTAATTATCACAGCAATCCCATGACACTGGCATGCTAAGGGTAAAACACAACATTCACAAAACGGCCCCAGAAAGTGGCATCAGGGAAAGGTAGAGATGGAAGGGTCAGCACTTAAGACAGGTGCTGTAAGCAGCTGGTCCAGGCCTTGCTGAGGGAAGTGGCCTGCAGCTGCTGCAGAGTGATAACATGTCCCATGGAAAGCTTAACAGCACAGGGGCTCAGGAGGTTGAGACACTCAAAAGCCAGTGCACACGCACTGGAAACGACCTGATCGCCACCATGGTCCGGGACTGTGAGGAGCATTCAGCTCATAGGACAGTGCCCAGCTGTCCGAGCCACAGGAGCTGCCCTGCTGCTCTACCGGCAGCCTCCAGCAACCCGAGGGAGGGGACCCTGCCAACACAGGCTGCACCTGAGCACCTGGGAAAGGGCTGCAATTATGGCAATAAAACAGGCAGGAACTAATAGCCCTTAATCCTGCCTAGCGAAATGGATCCTAATCCTTCTTTTTGCTTTGTAGGACAAAGACACAAAGGAGCTCAGACCTTCAGCCACAATTTTACTACTGAACTGGAAGTTTCTGCAGCCCCATAAACCATAGATTTCCCTGCTATGACTTCCAGTGAGGATGACGACAGTTTACCAACTCTAACAAGTCTGAACATCCTGGCATTTTGATTTGCTTAAATCAGAACGAGGACAGTGTTAACTCAAGTATATTGTGTCACTTGCAGATTAGCCAAGCGACAGCAAAAGGCTTCAATTTGCTTTTATTTTGGATCAATATTGAACTAGGCAACTATAGGTGAAAAGCCTAAATTCCTAACATTTTACTTCTTTTTCTTTCCCTGAAACAGCTTCAAATATTGTTTTCACACACTGGAAAAGCGAGACTTGAATTGTATTAAGTAACAGAAGCGCATAACAAAAAGTTCAAGAGCAGATATATGAATCTTACAAATGCAAAGAATTCAGCACCTTGGCCAGATCACAAATAAAAACATTAATTGCTTAGTAATTAAATGTAAGAAGATGGCAAGGACTTAGAAAAGACTATTTATATGAGTATTGTTGGGCTACTGGATGGAGACCCAGCACACAGTTATCCTTGCAGTGAAATTTTAGCTGTTTAACTTACTGGCTCCTTTTTCTTATTTTGGTCACAACTGCTTCTATCATCTTGTTTGAATATTCTCTTGCATAAAAATAATAAAAAAAAAAGATTCTGGTGTCGTTTAATTACCAGAAATATAATTTACCCTCAAGCCTCCTGTTATAAACAGCATTCTCAAGACATGTTCATTGAATTACCACTTCCCACTTTATTTCTGCTGCAGCAGGACAACTGCAGTTAAATGCACCAGATCTGTTTTGGATAAACAGTGAAGACTAAACACAGGAAGAAAACAACACTAGTCACTAAGATTCATATCTTCGGGCACTGTTGCAGCTGCAACAAGAGTTAACAGTCTATAGGATATAAACAACAACAAAAATCATATCGGCTAATATATGAACCAAAAGTACATATTTTAGCAGAATTTTGGACTCCAAGCAGAGGTAAAGGAATGACATTTCTATTTTGGGGGAATTTAACTATTAAAAATGTACACAGCACTGACTTAAATATACTTGTTTCCATCAGATATATGAGGTTTAAAAATAAATATGTATATTAAGTATGAGATTAACACCGTTTCAAAATTCCACCTTTAGACAGAAATGGCAAAGTTACACTAAGAATACTACACAACTATCTATACCATAAGTCTTTCGTTTTTGTTTTCACTTCCCACAAATGTTTGGCCAAGTTGTTTTCACATTGCAGACATGCGAAGACAGTGACATGCTGTCTCAATCTGATATGCAAAACCTTCAAATGTAATTTTAGCATCCACATATATAAAAAGACACTATAAAATTCTCATCCTAAAGTCACGGTCTGTTATTAAAATAAAAACCTTTGTCATTAGAAGCATAAACACTGTAGGTCTAAAAGAAATGATGCTGCTCAGACTTGGCAAGTCTGGATAACATGTTTGTTTAACTGTTTTAAAATGAGGACAAGTATGCTGATGTGTTTTCTTTTCCCCCCTACACTAAGCATGCATAAAGAAAGTAGGAAACAACTGGCATTAAAGCAGTTATATATATATATTTATATAAAATTATATGCATGTTTGGCATTTCCCTTCTTAGTTAACTGTCTGGATTGCTCTGTTGTCTCACCTCTTTACTCTGAATATAACACATGCTCAGAGCACAGAACACAACACGGGGTTAATCAGATGAATCATGAGCAGTGCGGAACTAGGTGTCATGGAAGAGAATGTTACCTTGCAGAACTGCAGCAGTTGCATCATAAGAGTCAAGCAGAAGCCTGTCTGGAGAAAAGATSATTTCACCTTCATCTCCACTGTCCCATTCAATCGCTGTTTATGAGAACTCAGACTCCACAGACCCATGGTACAGCAGAGCTGGCTCTTACATCCCGTTTGTATTCTTCTGTACTCCCCTTTGGCTTTCAATTGTGGCACAACATGCCTTAAAACAATTAGCCTAATATCCCTGAAAATAAAGTTCCAAGTGGACCTGCTTYCATTTTTATATCCCGCCTACAACACAATCACAATTTTTTTGATTCTGCCCTGTTGGGAAAAGGTGAGCTCTAAGACTTACCACTTAACACAAAGAATATCCACCTTCATTTCACTTTTCACCTTATGATAAGAAAATGTATTTTAGTAAACTAAAGATTTTGATTTACTGAAGATTTGTAAACAAAATATTCTTACTTAAGGGCTTCTAACTTTAATATGAGGGCATATGAACAGTTGAGGAATCTACTCCAATGAACTGTTGACTGCAGCATTTCTTCAGTCAGTTACACTAAGCAATGTTAAATTGGGGTGAATGGCACAGGGCATGAGCATGGACGCAGCATTTCATCTACACTATTCCAGTAGTGTACACTCATATCAATCGGTATCATACATGAAGTTTGAAGGAACATCAAATGATTCTGTAACTGGCAGCACACTGTACATTTTCTTCAGGGACAAACCGCTCCAGATGACCAACCATAACCAAGGTTCCCACCAACATCTTTGCTAATTATGACCATCTAACAAACTGGATATCTTCAACAGGCTAAGGAAATCAGCTTTCCATAAATAAAAGGAAGCTGTAAGGTTTTAATTCAGAAAATACAGACAACAATAACCAACTAGGAACTTTTTTTCTTTTTTATTTAAGCAACAAGGAAAAGCTATTCTCTGGAGCAAAGCTTTAAAACTTTTTGTAGACAAAATTAAACAGCCAGTGAAAAGACTAGTAGAATTAAGGGTAGAAAATCTTATCAAGTGCTAGTCTTCTCCACAAAGACTATGAATTCTAAAGTCACTGCAAAACCAGCAACTAAAAAAACCTCAGTAACATGCCAATATCCCGTGGAAAAAAAAATTCAATTAAAGTCATTCTCAATCAAATAAAATTCATGTTAGGAATCATGCATCTCGCACCTACCTTTCCAATTGGCACTGAAATATCATTACTAATCTACAAAACAGCCAAGTTACAGTTTGAGTATTATTGTCTTGCAAGTACAAGAAATAGTCTGCAACTTTGTGCTTGAAATCTTTACAGTGATTCTGTGACAGTGGTGGAGAGTAGCTCTTCTTTGAGTTACATGTTAACATCTTTTGGTTTTAGCTCCCAAGAACTAGAAAGTGCATTTTGCGGGGATCTAAGAAAAGTCAGCCAGCTTATAGAACTCGTATTCTAAAACAAAGAAAATTTATGGAAAGTCCATACCATGATCTGATGGCATTATCCTGTGAGTAATGATGTCAGTGAGAAAGTGCAGCTTTTATTTGTATTAGTGAGAAGGTCTTCACAGCATGCATGCATACAGCCTCTTACCTGAAAGTCTGCTTTAAAACTGCACCCTACTGAACAAAAACATAACCCAGAAAACAAAGCTAGTGCTGGTGCAAACAAAACTGGTCTGAACGGCAGCCAGCTGATGAGCAAATGCAGAAGAGCCTTCCAGAATGGCACTAAGCACCAAAATGCACGTGGCCATAACAGTTCACAAGCATTTCCACACTGCTCTGGAACAGGAAGCAGTCTCCATCTCATAAAATCACATTATTAAAATGAACAGAAAGTCCAAATCTCTTTTTACAGGTGCCCTTACTAAATTTTTTGCTTTCAAAATATTTTGATAATGTTGATTATATGGGCAAAACTGCAAATGAAGACAGAAACTATGAGCAACGTTTTAGCCACCTGCTCAATAACTGAGAGAAACAATGTTCCATTTCACAAGCACTTCTCCATTGATGCTAGCCATCAGGGAGCGAATGCAAATCCTTAGTTAATATTTCTCTACTCTGAAGCACATTTGGTCCCCAACAGAGAGATCTTCATCCAAATTTTCTACCTGTGACTTGATTTGAATGAATTTGCCTAATCTCAAGTCTGCAACACCTTCTTGACACAAATGGATGTTTTGTGTAACTGAAAAAACACCCTTCCTTGGATATTTTCCTCTTAAAAACTACCCCAACTATCCTAAAAAAAGGATTAATATGCCATGCTTGATATTTAGCAGGACTTAATGATTCTAGATCTTCAGCTGTGCAACAAAGTCAAGGGTCTAGTGCTATTTTAACATCACACACGAGAGATGTTCTGCTTCAGTAGAAAGTCACTTTATCAGGTTTCTCATAATGTTTAGGGATGATCCCCTATAGCCTGTTCCAAAATGATTCCAATGATTCATGTAGTGAAAAAGCTGATAAAGCTTCAGGCGTTTTTCAAACCCTGGAGCTTTGGGAATTTTACTGTGATAAGCAGCGTAAAAGGAACTATTAAAGCCACCAAACATCCCAGCTATTGCAAGCTCATACTCTGAATGGCCATAGAAAGAAGCTGGATCAAAGATAATTGGACCAGAATCATCCTCAGCCACGTTTCCTCCCCAGAGGTCCCCATGCAGGAGAGCAGGAATAATTTCAATATCACAGAACAAGCTGGGTATCTTCACCTGYAGGGGTGGAAAACAAGACATAGCAGTAACTCATTTTAAGGCGAGCGATAATAGTGTTTTATCCACCTACATGCAAAGGTTACAGAGCATTAACTGAAACTTCTTAAGAGACAGTTAAGAGAAATGCAATTTGAAACAGAATAGGACCAGATCAATGGAGAGGCTAAAATACCAACTGGACTTCTATTTTAACACAGATGCTGACAGATGAAGACCAGTTATGCAGTCACACATTCCCTCACTAAGCCTGGTGTGCAGAAATTATGCTATTATAAACTCCATCTTCTACTAACCAGCTAGTAATTTCTGTCAACAACAGTAAGTTTAGCTGCTCTTTGGCATTAAACAGATGCAAATTTAAAAAATGCATTTAGTACTGTGATATTAATCAGCTTTAAAAAATGAAAATAATAAAATTGAGAATGTCTTATTAATCTTGAAGGGATTCCTACGAAGAAATATCCAAACAGTTAATACTGCAGTCACTTTGGTGCACACATTAGGATTGCTCACACATGAGCAGGACAATATTCCTGGTAAGTATTTCTCATCATGCAAATGTTCTCAGGAATGAGAAATGTGAATTGAATTCAGTAACTCCCAGGTAGTAAAGCAAAGTGCTATTTGGCACTCATACCTTTTGGAATATTAGCATCGGTGGTGTATCAAAGGTCAGTATATCTTAGGAGAAAGGACATTTTAATCCCTAAAAGCTGGACTCTCTTACCAATAAGACTTGGAACACACCAACAAAAACAAGTTCCATTTGAATAAAAGAGGTGCTAAACAACACTATAATGAGAAATGAAGGAAATTCTCCTACCTGAAGCTTTGCCCAAAGCTCTCTTGCTTCCCTGTCTCCCGAATTCTTTTCAATCATGTCCATCTGGGGCTGGATTCTTTGTCTGGCAAAGAAGGTCACCCAGTCATTCTGCCAGTCGTTCACCTGAAGGAACAGGATCACAGAGTAGATTCTTAGTTCTCCACCACACAAAAGATTTTCGTCTTTTTCAATTAAATCTTAAGAGGATAATTCAGCCTTCGTGTTGATAGTATCCAGGAGAGAAAATATTGCTATTTTTTAATGGAAAAGTACCCTTAAATTTTATTAGAGAAAAAGTAGTTTTCTCAATAATAAAAACAGGCAGATATTCAACACAGCTGTAAGCACTGTCATTAGTGGGTTGAACTAAGTTTTGTAGTTATAATTCCCTAAAAATATATGTATTTGCATTATGGAATATTTTGGTCTATTGTGCCACTCAAAGCAAAAAAAACAAAACAAACAAACCCACTACAATCCTAAAATTTTAATCAGTCCAATGAAGTACAACCTACCTGTGGAAGATAGCCACAGCAGGTAACTGTATGAAAACCAAACTGATCCACAAACTGGACTTCCATTTGCCCTTGACCTTTACCTTTCAAATCAAAGACAAAAATCCAATACTAATGAAAAGATTCTACATATCTACAATGCAACTGGACCTTAAAAAAAAAACTATGGAGGGGATTTTTTTTTTCTGAAAATAACAAAGTCTTCATCTCAATGCTCTTTTTATTACATTACTTGTTGCTGACGTTTTGTGATTTAAAAACTTCATGTAAAGTTACATTATAATTTTCACCACATTCTGAGGTAGTCTGTATTTCCTGTTACCAGGTCCTTGCAGAAATATTAGCTCAGGATTCCAAGGGTCCAAATCAAATGTTTTACATGCAGGGATCCAAATCTAGTAAACAAGAGCAAATAAGACAATCCCCTGCCTAGGTCTTTCTTCTAAATCTATTCTCATGAAATCTCTACTGAAAGACAAACTTATCCTGAAATAACACAAGTTATTTGAATCAACTGCTTTCCATGTTACTATTAACTAGATTAAAATTGAAAACAGCTGTGTACCGTACCAATTGTGCTCTCCTCTTTCTTCAGCTTCTCTCCAAGCTGCTGGTTATGAAGGTGGAGATCAGCCAGTTGTGACCCAAGCTTTGCTGAATGCCTAAGAAACAAAAGTATTCTTAGCAACATTGGAACAGGAATGAATCCAGTTCTTCATACACAAAGAATCACCCGGCCACGTTTATCAAGCATGTGAGAGAATTCCGTATGTATAGTAAAATAAATTTTCAAGATATTGGGCTTAGAGACACCTTTCTGTACAGATTATGTTTTCAGCAGAGAACACAATGCACTTACACTTTCATTTCTGAGAATCCATAATTCTAAGGTGAATTTTCCTGAGTGAAAGTGAACAGCAGCCCTCAATTCAACAGCAGTGGGATACTAGGATACAAATTTCTGTGTGATATTCATTCTACATGAGCTTTCAGCAACATAGTTTTAAGAAAACCACACCCAGTACAAAATGCTTGACAAACTGACTTGGTTAAACAGAGCCAAACAGGATTTATCTTTCTCTTTTTCTCCCCTTTCTCTTCCTACCCTCTCTCCAGTAAAACTTTCATTAATGTGACCTCAGTTTCTGGTTTTCTGCAGCCTCCCCTCTCTAAATGTCAGGTGTCTAGAAGACGGAAGAGAAAATGCACTTGCACTTTCTCTGTCAGAACAAAGTAACAAAATTTCTAATATTTCGTCAGCAGCTTCTTCTCTCCAGAGACAGATGAAAATTCCACTTTGCATTTTTAAGAGCTTCTTACAAACTCACTTCTTGTCTTTGACATCATGTCCAGATCTTCCCTTAGTCACTTGTTCAGATGGCCCTCATTTATTCAACTGTTCACAATAAAAGCTTATCTTCCATAGAGCTTAGAAAAGTCTTGCAGCAATTACATGCAACTCATGTAGTCAGCAGCTTCCCATACACAACTTGTCTCTGACCTCTAGCATCTTTCTCTGCCCTAAAGACACTCTCATTCATGGCATTTTTTTGTTTGTTTCTGTTAACACAGACTACAGCCATCCCCTGCAACGTGTATGTCACAGGTTGCCTTTGCATGCTTTTCCTTTCCATCAGCACAAATACAACAAGATTTCTGCTCCTTCTCCTGGACTTAACAGAGGATTCCTCATGAATCACAGACTCTGCAAATGGGCAGGGTGAGGAATGAATCTTTTAAAACAGTTCAGAAAGTCTTGAGATTGGGATGAAGAATATGACCATCTACTTAATGGAACTGGAGAAAAGTGGAAAACAGGCCAAAATTTTAAATTACTAAAATCAGCATGAGAATTAGTAAAAAAATGCAAAATCTGGATGTATTCACTTTGGCAAGTGCCCCTGCATGTTTATCCCAAGAAATATTAAAAAATTATTCTTACACCAAACAAAAGTTCACGAAGTAGATGATTAAGTGGGTCATTTTCCAGTCCAAATTCTCAAGAATCTTACTGTGAAAAATCACTAATTATTTAAAAACAAACAAACAAAAAAAAAAACCACTGCTCAATGTAAAACTGATATTTAGGTGAAATACTGGGATGCATTYGAAACATTTCTCTGCTGTATCTTCCCAAATCTATCTGAATTGTCTAAAACAAAAAGAACACATTAAAATTTATTTCCTTTTTAAAAAGAAGTGATTTAAATACCCTAACAGTCAAACCTCTCCCCTGAAGTAAGCAACGTGTGTTTTACCTGCTTAAGCCTCTCATTTCCAGATGCTCCATCACAAGCAGAGTGGTGCCTCCAGAGAGGTCTATAACTTTAAGGGGTTTTGGCACTTTCACTGTCTGCGTTTTCAGGATGGCTTCCAAACTTGCCATTTCTCCCTCAAACATTCTTCTAGCCTGTCAAATATCAAAGGAAAGCATCAGTCTCTATGAACAGTAATCACAGTTAAACAAAGCTATTTTATAAAACTAATTAAAAATGTAAATATTAAAAAAAAAAATAGGGGCAGGTATGAGCTGTAGGCAGATCTACACCTCCAGACTAGACAGCCATTTTTGAATTACAGGAGTCTCTTAACAAGTCTGCTACACAGAAATGACTTAGTTTCTAACATTCTCTCCAACCACAAAAATAACTCCAACAGTTTGTTTACAATAGAAAGTGCACCAACTGCCTGTCCATAGCATGTAGGTAAGATTTTTATTAATGGACTTTGCTGTAAATGACTAGGAAGATAAGTGCAAGATATATATGCAGCTAGAAGAACCGTGCTGGTCTTTTTGTGCTTCACGTATCTCCTCACACAGTCTGCTCAGAAATACAGCAAAAACAAGTGCTCCCAATTTCAAGAGTGCAATCTGCAGGTCTCAGATTGATATTCCCTCACTTACTTCTTTTGCCTTGTTTGAAAAATGTTAATGATAGTAGCCAAATGTCCCTTACTGCACTCCCACACGGAAGCATCAAGAACCCATGGCATTCCCTTTGGGAACATACTGAATTTATTTTGGCAAGTGCTGCTCATGTTAAGTAAAATCTGTTCTCTGATTTGCTCCATTAATCTCACTGGCAGGAGTCACGTGCAGAAGGGCTACTCAGGAAGACTGAGAGAGTCTTGTGAGATACCTGCAATACCTGCTAAAAGCAGAAGAAAGGAAATAAAAACAATGAAAGCAGGAATAACTACTACTACGCTAATGCTAATACAGAAAAAGGACTATTTGTAAGAGACATTRATTAAAAATTCCAGGGTCTAGAGGAAATCAAGAATAAATAGTTGTTGGATTACTGAGATGTGTAATAACTTTGTTCAGAGGAAATCAGTTCTGTACTGCTAGCTAAAGCACCACACTAGGCTAAAGTCAGCTGTTGACTTGCACAGAGTAAAAAAAAGTGTTTTCTAAAGAAAGTGCTGACTTCTGTCCAGTGCTGCACACACAGTTTGGCCAAGTTTGCTTTGGTCAGCAGTCAGAATTCACAGGCACAGCAGAGAGGACGAAAAGCTGGCTGAATAGAAGAACTACCCAGATGTTTTTTCCAAGTTATATTTTGTACCTAAGTAGATTGTATACATAAACACAYATTTTAAAAAGGTACAAATTAAGTTGTCACACTGCTAGCAATTTAAACTATTTTCAGTCTAACAGGAAGCAGAATAACCTTTTGGGATTTTCCTGTGTTATCACCTCAGCGCACGTGATTTTTCACTCAGCTCCCCGATATGATCACCGAGGAGAGACAAACTTGGAACAGACACAGGTGCATCTCTACTTTCACAACGCTCCTGTGCTATCAAAGGTCCACACAAGCTCTACCTCGCATCCTTCCTGGTCTACCATTCCCCTGACGGGAGCAAGTGACTTCAGAGTGAATGTCACCTGATGCTATTCAGTTATTTGGCCTTTTACTTCTCTCTGTCAGCTGCAGTTATCCCCCTTCTGCAGCAGCTACTACTCTACACTGAAAGAACAAGGCAGTAAGTCTTAAAACAGTAACTACAGAACACATCATTTATTGAGAAAAAGCTACTGAATAAAAAAATAACAAAAAACTACCGCTTGGGAAATTCCCAATTCAGCTACAACGAGAGCAGATGCTGCTCGTTTACAGCTTATTCAAGTTCGTGCCTCCTCGCCCTTCCCCACGCCCGCAAGGACATCACCACGACCGCGGGCGCTATGACAAGGCCCGCCCGCGCCCAGGATGGAGGAGCCTGCCCGCCTCTCCCGGGGCTCCCCAGCGCGGTGCCCCCGCCGCACGGCCCTGCCCCACACCTCCGGCTGCGAGTTGATCTTCACGTACACGCGGCCGAGGTCTGTGTCGTAGCTCTGACCCTGGCTGATGCAGCCGCCCGCCGAGTGCCCCGCAGAACGGAGCACCGTCGTGGGCAACTCCCGCCTCAGCGCCTCCTCCATGGCACCTGCGGGGCCACGCACCGCCGCCTCACCGCACCGCGAGCGGACGCGCACTGCGCCTGCGCACGGCAGCGGRCGGGGCAACTGCGCCTGCGCGAGTACACTTGAGCACGCGCGAGGGCGGTGCTGCGCTTGCGCTGAAGGGACTCTGAGCCGCGGGGGGCAGAACCGAGGGCAGCACTGCGCTTGCGCAGAGAAGACACTGAGCAGTAGGAGGTACTGCGCCTGCGCAGATCGGTTCGTGCCCGCGCGTGTCGGCACTGCTCATGCGCAGTGGTGCGCGATAGGTGGGGCGGTGAGAAGGCGGCGGAGGCGGCAGGAAGGTTAGGGGTCGGTTGCGTGGCCATGAGTGGTGTGGCCGCGCTCCGCTGCGTGAGAGAGGAGCGCGGGAGCCCCCCCGGGTGGTGCCCAGCTGGAGGTGCTGGGGCCACGCCCGCTCCCGGGTCCCCACTAGGGATCGCTGTTCCCTTGGAGCGGGTTCTGCAGATACGTTTTGCGTGGAGCTCGTGGCTCGAGGGGCAGCTCTGCCGGGTGCTTCCCTGCTCTTAAAGCAGCGGATGCGCATCTCAGGATAAAAATGCATCAATAGAGCAATATATGTAACAACAGGCAGTAATTTTAAAATATTTTGATTTAGTGAGCTTTCTGGCCATAGTGAAGGTGCATTTTGATTTTCAACAATAATGAGAGCAGATTGCTATTGCTGAATAGCTGAATAAGCTATGAGTACTTCAAAGTAAATTACTATGACTGCTTCCTATTAAAATTATTGTTACTGTTTAGCAGATAACTCATTTACTGCTGTTTGTAGTGCTTTAAATACAATTTTTCAAGTGGTGAAGCAAGAATAATTCTTTCTGGGTTTATTTGTTTGTTTTGGTTTGGAGGGTTTTTTGAGTATTTTTTCCCCATCTTTAGTATTTACTTGCTAAAGAAAATAAGTTTTTTATTCCTCATGGTCTCTGAACTTTCCTTTTTAGGATTTCCTTTTTTTTTTTTTTTTTTTTTTTTTTTTTTTTTTTTTTTTATTTTTTTTTTTTTTTTTTTTTTTTTTTTTATCTTTAAATTTTGAATCAGAGTTAATATTTTGGTTTTGGCAGTAATTCTGTATAGACCGGAGTCCAGGCAGCTGTATCATGAGTATTTTTGCTAGGGTTCTGTGCTTTTGGCTATTTCTGCAGTGCTGACACAAGTCATCCATACAGTGTTCGCACCAAATCCAAATGCACATTGCATTCCCAAAGGTACCACAGGGTGACTSCACGAAGCCTGGGCTCCCAAACCCAGCATGCGGGAACTCTGGGAGAAGCGGGATGTGGGAGCTGCACCCTGATGTTTCCTGCTCAGTGTGCTGCAAGTTACAGCTCCCGTTGTGGGTCACAGCTCRTGCTGCTCGCCGACTCGGACCTCTGTGCAATAAATTACTGCCCTCATTTGATATAAACTCTTGAGTCCTGGCCCAAATGCTCTTCCAGAGGGCTGTGAAAAGAGCAGAGCCATACAGTGCAGGCGGTCGTGCAGCACAGGTTCTTGCCTGCTGAGATGAGGGCAGCAATACCCCAAAAGGCAGTGTGGCAGARGAGGCTGCCATAATCCTTCCTTCCCCACCTCCTTTCTTTTCTCCCATGTATCATTTGTTCCCACTCAAGTATTTCAAAATTTGCAATATGCTCTTGGGGCTGTCACCTTTCCCTTGTGCTGCTGGGCTTTGCTGGACACCATGACTTGCTTGCCACAAAGGGTAATTTCTTGTTTAAAATAGTATTTCTTTCTGTGAAGGAGAAGACAACGGGCGTGCTTAGCTGCAAATTATTTGGTGAGTCATGGGCTGATATGCACCCTTATATGGGTGGAAAAGTGCTAAAGTTGCTGATTTCTGCATGCTGCCTGACTATGTACAGGAAAAGAAAAGGTAATTGGTATGTGCAGCCTTTTYTGAGTTGGTTTTTATATATATATAAATGGAAAATATACATTATGGCTTTTCAAACTCTGAACCTCTGTTTGTGTGAACACAAATGTTCTGTGGACTCTCTTTCTGATGTATCCTTGGATAGGCTGAGAGGGCAGTTCAGGAAGGATGTAGGAATTTCCATTACAGAAGGAGATGATTTATAAGACTGTCACAGAGATTTGCTGCTACAGCTTCTTTTTCTCTTAAACATAAYTTGCCCAAGGAGAGAAAAGTGTGCTTTTAATAAAATTTCCTCAGGTCAGCTGTATGAGCAGATAAATGCAAGTGAAATGAAAAGTTCAAGGCCCYAAGAGCAGAGTTTAGCTGTTTGTCCTATAAGGCAGAGACAAGGGGGTAGTATCACTGATGCCGCTTCACTTCCAGACAATTTTATGCCTTCATGGATTAATTTTTCACAATAAATAAAGTGATTCCAGATGCGGAATTTGAGGCACAGTCTGAGTGAAAGTGAGATCTCAGCCAAGGGGCCTGTTCTGATTGATTGGAGATTTTTTTTGTCCTTGGACTAAAATGTTGTCTGCCTGTGTCTTAGGTACAAAATAAACCATATTACCAGGGGTATTCTTTGGCAGAAAGTTATGAGAAGATGCTCATTTTTGCTTCATTTTCATAATGAGAAAATATTTGCTCTTTTTGAGGGTTAAAAAAAAAGCTTTTCCAATAAATAGAACTGCCACTTTTGTTGCAAAAACTTTGTGTCTTTTTAATAATGATCTTTAAATTGTTATTGTTTATRTATTCAATTTTTTTACTGCTCTGGCCTCTGTTTAGCCTACTTGATTTGTTTGTTACCTATTTGTTACATTAGAAATGTAATATAAATGTCCTTATTTCTTATTTTTTAAAAAGATACTTTCAGCCCACCTCTACCAGGGATCTCAATCTCTTAATGCTTAGAAGTGGGTTAGTATGTGCCAGTGAGGGGTTGTTTGATTCACGGCAGGGTTTTTTTGTTTTGTTTTGTTTATTACTCAGCCGGATGATGGGTTAAATATTCGTGGGYGTATTCAGCTCACTCATTCCTGTATAAAACATGACCAGGACTTGGAACAGATTTGTGCTTTAACCATGATTACACGCAGTTGTCAGATAGCTAGAAATATTGAGGAAAGTGGAAGCATTTCAGGATTCGCGTCACTTCCATGTGGSTGAGCATTAGAGCCTGTGGCTCAGCTAAAACCCGAAATACAAACTGCTCCAGCTGATCTAAAACTCGAAATGCAAATAAGCGGGAGCCTGTGGAAGAGAAACGCGTTTCTCGCTCCCCGCACATAGCAGTTAAGCAGTTTTCTGTTGTGTGCCCTGAAACTGTAGTTTATTGCTGCAGCTTGATCTTTCTTCCCTGGCTCCGCGAGGACTTTGGGTCTGCAGGGAGTGCCTGGATATAACACCTGGATACTGGAGYAGGCTGGAAAGAAAACTGCCTCTCTGGAAGTGGGTGTGTGGTGKTCTGGTGTCCATTGGGGAACACCATGAGACATTTTGTACGTACTCTTCAGGTTGTGCTGTGTTAAAAATACCCAGGAACAGTGCAGCAGCCTTCATGTGCTTACTGCTTTATTTGCAATCCTGAAATAGGTGTGTTCAGACCTTTTTTTTTTTTTTTTCTTGAGATGACTAGACTGATACTGCGTCATACTCATCCACACAGATTTTATTAGTCAAGCACTTGTTTTATTTTGAGTTGCAATGTAGGTGCAATAGGTGTAGAACCTCTTTGAGTTTAGCACTTACATGTGGCTGCAGATAAACCAGAGTAAGCCCTGTGTGCGTGATGACTCCCCTGACCAATGTATTTGCCAAAAAGTTTTTTTTTTCCAGTGAAACTSTTGCATAGAGACCTTTCTTGATGCTGTCATTTTACATGTATTTATCATTTGTGCATACAGCTTTTGGTTATTTCTTTCTGACCTTTTTTTTTCTCCCCCCCTTAATGTATCTTGTATGAATTTGACYCTGGGAATTACTGAGGCTTAGCAAGATTTTACCCAAGAAAAAAATWATTTATCTTTGCTAAAAGATGTGCCACATGTAAATGACAAGAAGGTCATAAAGAGTTTGGTGTGGGATTTAGGCAGTAAAGCTGGACATCATGGTAAGTTTTAAAAAAGGAGATTTTTATGTGAACTTATTCCTAGGGATAGGGCACAGAGATACAACACCCATGTGGATCAGAGGGCAAAAGTACATGTTTCCACATGTTAGAAATACCATAAAAGCAGGAGTCAGGAGTGCAGAAGGAGCGAAGTCCAAGGCTGCGCTGCAGCACTTTGTGTGAGGCCGTGCCGGGGGTGGGTGCCAGAGGGGATGACCCGTGTCCACAATGCGCCGTAGCTTCGCGGAGCCTCCCGGCTTGCCCGCCCCGCTGCTCCCGCGTCCCGGGACGCTTATTTGGGGGCCAGGCGGCAGCTGCYGCCGGCTCGGGGTGTCGGCACTCGAACCCGTTATCTCCCAGATGCGTCGCGGGCTCCAGCGCCGCCGCATCAACGGCAGGGGGCCGGACTCTCTGTGATGGACGAGCCAGAGAGCCAATGGAGGTCATGGAGCAGCCTAGCAACTCGGCCGCCCTGGCCCGCTGGGAGCATGCGGAGGGGGCGGCCGAGCTCTCTCCCTCCAATGGGAACGAGCAGGGCGGGGCCGGCTGCACCAATAGGCGAGAGCGATGAGAGAGCCGCCCCCTCCCTCTGGGAAGTGGGGAGGGGGCGGGGGTAGTGCCTCGGAGTACCAATGAGCGCTGAGGGCGGCGCGAGGGGCGGGGCGCGGCGCCTGTCACCGCGCCCGGGCCGGGCTGCTCGACGCGGGTGGAGAGAGCGCGGCGTGGGGACGGAGCCGTTGCCGCGGGAGCGGGGCCGTTGCCGCGGGAGCAGAGCGAGGCGAGGCGGGGGTCGCCGCCCGCCAGCATGAGGCGCGTTGCCGCCCGGCGCTGAGCTGCGGCTGCCGCCCCGGGCGCGGCGCCGGGGATGCCGCTGCGTGGCCGCGCGGCGCCCGGCCGCGGGCATGAGCCACCTGGGCAGCCCGGCGCGAGCCTACGACTTCCTGCTCAAGTTCCTGCTCGTGGGCGACAGCGACGTGGGCAAGGGCGAGATTCTGGCCAGCCTGCAGGGCGGCGCCACCGAGTCGCCCTACGGCCACCACATGGGTGAGCAGCGCGAGGGGRGCCGCGGRAGCCGCCGCGCTCGGCCCCGGGCGGACCGTGACAGCGCCCAGGCGGCTCCGAGGGACAACCCGACAAGGAGCCCTCGGTCCCTGCCATCCATGCATGTGGAAAAGGCCAGAGAGGGTCTGCTTTTCTAGTAGAGGATCCTGGTTAAGCACTGACAGTGTTTGCTGTGAAGTGGCTTTCTCTAAAGGAAATAGTTTTCTCTTTTTTAAATTTCTCTTATTTCTCGTTTTTCTTGTAGCAGGGGAGTAGCCCTTTAAGATCAAGGTTCACGTTTGCAGCTTGTTTTCCCGTGCGCGTGCTGAAGGGCGAGCGGCGGGAGCGACGCCGCGTTGGTGGTGGCCGCACTTGCCGCAGCACACGAGTCCTGAGCGGTTCCCTCCGCTTCGGGCTCGGCCTCAGCTCCGGGAAGGGGCTTCCTGTCGCCCTTCTCTCCCTTCTTCATATTTTTCCTCTCCCAACTCCATTTCCCTAGAGCATGACCCTAGTTTCACACTTCATTTTGCGCGCATTCTAAGGCAGCCTAAAGGCAAATTATCCTGTAAAATTGCCCGTTGCTTTAAGTTGTTGCCAGCAAAAGCCTCTAGTTCACTCCCTGGAAGGCTCTGCAGGGGCTTAAGTCCTGTTACTGACCAGAGCTCAAAGTACTGAGTCAGGGCAAAGAGCTGGTGGGCAAATGCACTTTGTGAAACTCCCAGCTCCTCCRTCCCGCTTCATGCCCGCGTGCCATGCTCGTGTACTGCTCTTGACGGCTGCTTAAACTGTGTGGCTAGCACTGTGCCTCCACAAATAGGTTCCCTGGTGGCAGAGAAACAGCAATATTCTTTTTGAAGCTCTTTTGCAAGTATTTAACATACAACTTGGAAAGACCAAGCGACCGAGCTGTGATCCTGCACTTAACTGCACGTACACGGTGTTGCCGAGCTGCTTCGACGGGCTGTACCCAGTGCCCCTCCTCTGCTGATGTCTCCTTGGCATTGTCCGAGCGCGGTCATGTAGGATGCGGCTGGGGGTTCTCTGCAATCCCGCGTAACAGGCCACAGCTGCACGGAGACGGATGGGACAAACTAGGGCTCTGAATGGGAAAGAGAAAGAATGGAGTCTGAGGGAGCCAGTCAAAATGTGCCAGACACGTGAGCTTCCCAGGAACAGAACTTTGTTTTCAATCTCGACAAGTGAGAGCAACTCTGTGAAGGCAATGAGAGAGGGGACGTGTTGGGGTAGGAGACAAGAGCAGTTGAGAAAAGGGGCAGAGTGCCGAAGAGCCTTTAAGATGAGAACAAACAAGTTCATATGGGCACCAGGGTAATTCAGGCAGTCATTTGTTTAAACTTTTTTGTAAGAGTCAGATTCTGTCTCCCTTGCACACACATTTTAGCTGCTGACACTGGGTAGATTAAAAGTGGAAATGTGAATGGTGAGAAGGTTGGAAAGAATGTGCTACAACGGGTGCTTGTAATGAAGGAAAGATGAGGCCTTTGATAAGGGCTGCAGGTGTTCATAGAGAAAAAACTTTTAATACCAACCTGAYGGTAGAATGAACTGAGGACAGGAAGGAAAACCAGCTTCATGTCATCAGTCGGGTCCCTCAAGCTGCCACTGTGCCACAAGCAAAGGTGTGAGAGCATTTGGTATAAATCAGCTCTTAAGAAACAGTACAGTCTCTTAGCCTTTGATTTTTCCTTAAAGCCCAAAGGGCTCTGGGTTGGAAATAAGAGAAAAATAGTCTTTTAATAAAGCAGTAAGGTAAGGATTGACATGGAAGATCTGTCAGCAAGTGTGATCCATAGGGAGGATTTAGGAACAGCTCTCCTGGAGGTGGCCAAGGGGGCAGGAAGTTTCCTAACCTACCTTTATAGGTTTTGTACATGCTCCTTAAAATTGGTATTACAAAAAGTGGCACAAACTATCTTATCCAATAAGAAGAACTACRTAAAGACAATTTTGCAGAGAGCAAGAGGAAGTTTGCTTTTGAACATTGTTAAATTATCTATCTGAACAAATTCAGAGGAAATTATTGCTTCTAGATTAGAACATAAAACTTTGGATGCACTGTCAGTGGGTAGGCAAATACTTTGATGTTTTGGTTTAGTGGATTTTCTTCTTTTCCTTTTTTCACTCTTGTTTTCGTACTGAAATAGAGAAAATAGTACTTGCAGTCTGACTGCCTAATGCAAGGGCTCAGAGGAATGGTTGCTCAAACCCATGTAGTCCTCTACTTTTCCTTGCAGGAGCATCAGGTTTTTAGATTGACAGATTGTCTGTCTTCCTCCCTTCTTCCCTTCCCCGTTTGTCTGTCTTAATTTCTCTCTGCCCTTAGATTGAGAGCTTCTTGGGGTACAATCATGGAGGAAGGAAAGGTCTCCAGCTAAAATAAGGAATCAAAAGGCAATATCATTTACATCAAACAGTAGGAGACTGAGATTTGTGAGTTGAGCCATGAGTTCCTTCCCCCCACCAAGACAAGATTAGTACAGAACTAGGAGGTAGGAAAAACTTCTTTCCCTCAGATTTGCTTAAAAGTTTCTGATCTGTCATTACAAAGCTGTATTTTTGAAAATGTTCTTGACTGAAAGGGGAAATAAAACCATGTTTTCTTCCAGTATATAATAATGACCACTATTGCTCACTTTTCTCTGATTTGTTCCGAATCCATTACGTTGCTGTAAACACTGTGTGATCTGAAGCCTGAAATGGAAGCACTGCAATGGCAACAACACTGCATTTCCATATCTCTCTGCGTGTATTACTGACGTTTGGGAAAAACCTTTAGACCATTCTGTAAGTCATTTACAGTTAGTGAGTCAGTGCAGGTGGGTGTATAAAGGTCTCCTGAGGTTCRTCACACTTGCATGTAGGGTGCACTAGCTTTACCTCGCAGCACCAGGACAGCACAACTTCATCTCCATTAGCTCTTACGGAGTAACCTGTCCTAAGGTGTGGAACAGGCTGGGAATTTCCCCCCTCTTTCAAGTTTTATTAAAATCCAGTTGTAGCCCTGTTGGCCTCAGCTAACAAGGATCTAAACTGCATCCTTGTGAAAAGAAGGGCAGATAATTTTGGGTTCATATGGCAAGTTTAAGCCCCTCAAAGCTGGTGTTGGCTTCTGTGGTGCCAGCGGGGAGAAGTAGCTGCTCAAACAGAGCATGGCCCCAGTTTGTGGATGCCCCTGGGAAACAGGAGTGGGTGCTGTGGGAGGGTGCTGGTTACGACGGCCACTTCAGTGTGTTCTCCTACTGGCACCATGCTTACTGCTGAGAGACCATATTAATTTTGTGTTAGGCAGTATGACAAATTCAGGGAACAGAGCTGCTCAGTATTTGCTCTTCCTCTCTCGGTGTTTTTAAGATAAAAGTGGAGAGACTGTCTCCTTCTTCATCCCCTGTAGCTGCTTTTCTTTGTATCCTGTGGCGGATGGTGCTGGAGGAGGCAGCAGCTCTGCTTAGTGTGCAGTGAGCTCCAAGAGGCCCGTGTCATCCGGGAAACCTGCAGCCTCTGCAGCCTTGCGGGAATCCCCATCTGCGCTGGTTCCCTCTCGTCTTGCGTTAATTATCACAGAGACTTTCTAATCTTAATTGGTAATGCAGTTCACATTGGTTTGATTCTTTGGTTCTTTAGTTTGTGTCCCCTCATTCTTCCCTTTTCCTCGCTGTACTTGGAAGTTTTAAACACTCCAGAGTAATCCTAGGCCTGCTTGCCAGGGTTGTGTTTCTGCCAACCTTTCATAAAATCACTTTTGCTTTATTAAACACCTTCTGCTCAGCCAGCTCTCTTCGGCCTAATTGGTACTCACCTTGGGGATGGCAGCGCTTGTACTTTTATCCATAGTTGGCCTTGGTGCTTCTTGGCAAGGCCTAGTCAAAAGCAAATGACCAAGTGAACCATATCACTGTGTCGTAGAGTCTGGATGGAAGAAGCCTTAAAATACAACCCCATGCAGATGTTTTCCTTGCTCCTGCCTAAAACCAGCCTGCACATATTTGCCTGCAGTTGATATTGCCCTCACCCTGTGTGATTGTGGCCAAGGAAACTACAACAAGACTTTGCTCCTCTTGTCTTTCTCGTGCACGTCTGGGAGCTCTATGTGCTGCCTCTCTCCGCTTCCATTGGGCTCCTCTTCTCCCCACACACTCTTTCACAGCTATGATGGAGTGAGAAAGTTAGTGTTCAAAYAGAATTACCCCAAGGTTCCCAGACATGTGGGCAGCATGAAAGAAAAAGCCTGGGTTATTTTGAAAAGTGGTTTGGCTTCAAGAAAATGGAGTCCTTTTAAACTGTTTTGAGCTAACCAAAATTGCATTTCCSTCTCTTGGGATTAGGTTTTATCTAATATGTTGGTAAAATTACATTTGCATATTTTTGTCACATTCATGTTGTTCTAGAGCYAAATGAGAATGGAATATGAGAGTAGAAGCAGAAATTGTCTAATGTAAAAACAAACAAAAAAGTGTCCCTTTCCACTTTTTTTTGTTTAATGTGAAACTGAAAATTGTGAAAAACCTAAATGTAATATTTACACAAAATACTTATTGTGAGCTTGTGTGTGTCGTGGCAGTTGTGTTTAAGGAACATCACAAGTGTAATGCACTAGGCAAGTTTGCTTTGAGCTTGCTCTGCTATTTTTCATCAGTATCCAAATCTGTTGATACAGTGGAATATATCTGTATAAATAACTGTTTTTCAGATCTTCATCTGTTGCAGCATGTAAGTATTAACTGGGCAAGTTAAGTTGTCAGATCCCCCAGTTAGAGGTGCAGATTCATGAGATTAGTGAAGCTGTTGCCTGTTCTGTACATGTTACTGCTTTCTTTCAGATAATCCTGAGACATGATTGTGTATTTTTCATTTAACGAGAGGGATGAAACACAGATTTACTAACAGTTAAAACATCTTTTATATCTGTCCTTCTTCAAAGGTAAGATAAAATATTGAATATAACCTGGTACCTACTCATGGCAAAGCCAAGAAAAATATTGATGTTCCTAATAGCTGCTCAGGTATCTGAACTGCCATTCATTGTTTGGATCTAGCAGTGAAAACACCCTTATGCACCCTTATGTAAGAAAAAAAAATGTGACTATATATTCATAGGCATATAAATAGCTTTTAAAGGCTAGCTTTAAAATAGCTTCTTTTTAAGTCAAGGGCATGCACAGTGCTCTTTTGGGTCTATTTGGCCCAGTCTCCTGTTACGTAGCATCCCTGTGCCTGGTCTTGGGAAGAATGTGCAAGCCTGGCCGTTCTCCAAAGTGCATTCCTACTGTGTGCCTTCCYGAATTACTAATCCATCCAATACCCAGGGAAGACAGAAATCTTTTTCTTGTGTTTATGGAGGATATTTTTTTAAAGGAATTTTGAGTTCTTCAACTATTTCATTTATGAAAATGGGTGTCTTGATTACTGTAAGGCCACCTCTGGCCTGTTGTAAACACCAATTACGTAGCTGAGATGTTGAATCAAAAAAACCCAAAGCTTTTCCTCTGTAAATTATTTTTGGATCTTGGCTGCATGTCATATAACATAAATTCCAGTGCAGTGAGTACCCAGTTTAACTGAGTTTGATTAAAAAAAAATCCATGTGCAAGTGTACTTTAGTACACAAAGCTCTGTGTGGAGAAAAAAGTGTTTTATAAGTGCTTTTTTGACCTGAAGACAATATGCTTAGAGAGTCCTGTTTAATGTCATCTAGTTAAATTGTTCCACATGTTTGGAAATGTGAAGGAGTCTGAAACGGCCAGTGTTTAAAGAGTCGCTGCAGTCAAGCAGTGCTGGAAGCTTCACGCTTTCAAGTGCAGATCCCTTCCCGATCCCTTGTGCTTCATTACCATAACTCGCTGTGATGGTGATTCAGATTTTACCCCTGTATTTTCCTGGTTTTGTATTTTGTACTTTCAGCACCAGTTGGTGGTTAGTAACTCACTGTTGTGTTCCTGCCTTAGCTCTCATTTCTCCTCCAGGTTAACTCTGTGTGCAAAGAGCCCTAGCTCCTCCTTACCAAAACTGTTTCCTAGTGATTGCACAGCAGCAAGGCTCAAATGCAAAGCGTGCATGTGTACTCTGAAACAATACATTCAAAGAGCAGTCAAAGGTGTTACTTCAGGAGTGTGTTTCTGATTTGCCCCCTTTTTTCTTTTAATACAAATTGAACCATTATAGATGTTTAGATGAAAAAGAAACTGTAAGAATCAACCTCCCAAAAATGTGTTTTAGTCAATAAATTTCAAATGAAAGTAACTTGAGTGCCTAAAAATTTTTAGGAACAGCACATTACTGCAACTGCCGTGCCCTTGCACTTTATCTGCAAGCTCATGTTATGCCATGCCTTAAAATGGAGTATTTAAGTACTTGAGATACGAGGCTGGCAGTTGGAAAATCCAGAAGAGACCCAGCAGGTCCAGCAGCCTTTTTAATATTCTTTTCAGAGTAGACTGAGGAAAAGAGGCTGATGCATTCAGTGGAATAACTGAGTATCGAGAGACTTGCGGAGTAAGTTCTTAACAAGGAAACCTGCTTACGTGCCTTCTCTTTGCCAGCTGCTAGGAAGAAAGTGCTCCCTCCTATGCACAGCACGTGATCTTGGAGGTAGCTGGGACTTTGTTCTCCTGTGTTTTATTTTCTCTCTATGTATATAGAGAGACAAATACATATTATATATGTATGCATGTGACTAGTTCAGTGTGAAAGGCTACATGGAATGTAACGCATAGTCTGAGTGAAGAAAAGCCTGCCATCCTACCAGCTTAAAAGGAGATTTGGCTGCACAGTAACAAGCCACCTCTGCTGAGAAGAGAGCTGTACGAGGCCTCGTATCAGCGCCCGGCCCCATGAGGAGCTCCTCAAAGGGCAGAGCCCAGCTGATCCAGCAGCACCTTATGGGAGGGTGAGCGGCAACGGCAGCCATTCAAACAGGAGAGGTTCAGAGTGGTACAAGGAAAAGCTTCTTTTTGATTTTGCCATGAGGATTGCCATGGGACAGGCTGCCCAGAGAGGATGTGCAGCCTCCATCCATGCAGGTTTTCAGGACCAGGCTGCATAAAGGCCTGAGCAGCCTCATCTGATCCTGCTCTGAGCAGGAGGTTGGACTGATACCCTCCACAGGCCCTTCCAACCTGTATTTTCCTATGATTCTGTTTAGCTGATATGTTTTATATATACATGTGTGTGTTGCTACTTAGTTATTTCTTCTGTTTTAAAAAAAATAGTTTGTTTCTATTTGTTTGAAATTACGGGAAAAGGCTGGCAATATATGAAAGACTAGAAAGTAATTTCCTCACTCATTCTAGACTATTAAGTGACCTGCTAACATTAAATTGCTGCTCGCAGAGTCTGTTAATACGGGTGAGCAGAGAGGTGACACCAGCCTCTCCACTCCATTGCAGTGCTCCAGCTCTCACTCTCCCATGTGGGATCTGTCTCTATAGAGCAATGATTTTCACCACAGTCCATGCAGTGCAATGCTTGAGGAGGTCATGGGTGATATTTAGGGTGTCAAGATAGACTGGCTTTCTCAAAATCCTTTAGAAGTCAAAGGAAGCACAATGATAACCATTTATTTTTTTCCTTCTAAATTCTAAAGGTTTTTAGTAGCTTAGAGGCTCTTATAATTTCAGCATAATTTATTGGTACTTTCTGTTTTTACTTCAGTTTTTGCTATCTTGTTTATGACTTCTGTTGCTCCTGCCAAGAGGAGACCGGGTCTGCTATTTTGCTGCTTGCAAGTCCCTGTTGTTTTAACCTCTTGGTGATCTCTGCTCGCCGCTCTCTGTGGGAACGAACTCACGCTGTCATCAGAGCTGCTTCAATAGCATCTGCGTTTCTTTCCCAGTTAGGGAAGCAGTTTCAGTACTGTGAACATGCARTATAGAAGGAGAGGTAGCTGTGGTGTTCACTAAGTAAGGAACAGTGAGCTATCCAGGTAAACACAAGGTATTTGGCTTTGCTTCAAATACATTTCTTCACCATATGTCCTGCTCAGGCTGTGGACTGTAACCTTGTGGGCAAATCGCTGTGATGATGCTGGATGGCGTTGGATGCTCTTGGGCTCTGCTGCCTTCCAAGCCCTTTAGCTTTGATATACTTGCTGTGTGTTGTGATACATTTGCTGTGTGAAGACTAAGGGTTGAGCTACTCCCAGTGGCCCATGCTGCTGTTTGTCTGGCTGCTCCCTGCAGCGTGGAGCTTTGTGTCCTCCCTACCCACCTCTTTCCTGAGGGATGACGGGACCTCCTCCCGTTACCACCTGCAGCTTCTTTTGAAGGCAGACAAGCAGAACTCCCTGCGTGGCTGCTTTCAAAGGCTCCCCAGATGCTTGTGTCCTGGCTCAATTCGTGCAGCACACTCTGGATTTCTTCCTGCTTTCAGTCTATTCCTATTTCAGTCTGTTCTGAGCACTCAGTTTCATTCAGGCTCGCTGACCACTCTGCCTGCGGCACCCGCTGCTCCTTCTCGCAGTGTCCTGAGCGCTCAGTTGGGTCTCCTGCGCTCCAGGAAGCCTCGAGAGATGGATCGCTGCACTGGGCACTGCGTCTGCCTAGGTCCCCAGTGGCAAGCCAAGGCCTGCAGATGTGTCTTGATTTCAGTGCAGAGCCAGTGCAGATACCCAGCCGTGCTCTGGAGTTTACGTTTAGAGAGCATATAGTCGTCTGCTTTGTGAGGTGCCTGTTTCACTGGAAACAGAGACTTATCACAATAACTCTTCAAACACTAGGGTATGAATTTTGCTGTCTGGTATCTTGAAAGAAAATTGAGCTCATCTTGTTGTGCATTCTAACTTTGATCTTCATTTTATCATGACAGAAGCTTGTCACTTGTTTTGGCTTAAGGAAGGCTTATCTAAGCAATCTTTCTTTCCTCTTTGAACAATCAGTGCTTCTTTGTAGTGGCAGTGGGGAATCACCTGCCCTTCTGCTGTTCAACCTGTGCTTTGGAGTTCTCTTTTTCTGTCAAAACTTGTTGCTTGATGGAAAACACTGCTGTGAACCTGGGAGTGCCGATGGCCTCCTGGGGCAGGTTGAGGGGTGGGAGCAAGTGCAGGAACCTCAGTTATATCTGGTTTCACATACTTAGGATTATTTAGAATCTCTTAATGTATAGGAATATGTTTATGAAGCAGAATTATTTCCATCCCTCCCCCCTTTTTTTTTAAAGCATAAAGCTAATGTTTTTCCTAATATTTAGAAGTGTTAATATTTGAGACTTGACTCAAAGCCCATTGAAGTTACTGGAAAGGTTTGCAGGGATTCTTGGCAAGCTTCTAGTTAGGCCAATAACTCAGAATATTTGTGGCTTGGTGTCTATTTGTGGCTTGGTGTCCTTGCAATTCTTTGTTGTGAAATGTGAAATATTGCATTTGTTTTTAATATTTTGGATATCTTCAACACTTTTTTTTTGTAATTTGGACACTATTCCTCCTTCTAGATTCTGGTCATTTTTCAAATCCAATGTTTAAGATGTAGGTAAAGTCAAGCTCTTTATGGCTGCTTCCCACTCCTTTCTTGGCTGGTAGAATCTGTGCAAGGTTTGTATCGTATCTGGCCTCATGCATCAGAATGATTGGCTCCATGTCTTAAACTTGGATAAACAGCTATTACAACAGAGTACTATGAGTACTGGGAATTTTGGACACTTTTACAAATGTTACTCCATTTTTTTTTTTTTTTTTTTTTTTTTTTTTTTTTTTTTTT
>PTEX01000174.1:1279485-1301290 GCA_003342815.1 Eudromia elegans
AGCGCGAGCTCTTCCGATCTGTGGCCCCGCTCCCCCTGCGGCCTTTTTCTTCTTTTGTCTTCTGAACTTGGGTCCTTCTCCAGAAGTGTCTAGAAGACCAGTCCAGTCTCTAGTGAAAGTTGGGTCTTGGATCATGTTCGGGGGGTTGTTGAGCCATTTACCTTATGAAATCTTCGTATTCTGATTGACTGTTTGATGTGTGTGACAGGTAATTTGGCTCTTTAACTTGTTTTGGAAATAAATGTTTTAGAACAAAAGACTAGTCCAATAGGTTAAAACAGATGCACCTACTCCTTTCTGCTCCTTGGGTTTTGTGTTGATGCTGTAATGCTTACCTTCTTCCAAGGCTTTCTATGCCTTATTTAACCTTTTTTTTTTTCTTTTTTTTTCTTTCCTGTAGAGAGTCATCTTTGCACAAGAATATATTCAGTAGTCTGTGTATCTCACAAAATCTATTTTTGGTTACGTGGTCCTTATTCACAGAAAAGCACGAGATTGCCTTAGAGTGTCTTCTATTTAAAAATGTTATCAGTAGCTCCTGGTCACATTCCTTTAACTGAACATCTTCAAATAATCTTGTCCCACTTCCATTTTTTCCCTTACCAAATGTCACTGTTGTCCTGCCTGTAGCACTTAGCTTGAAGGGGAGCCGTGTCATCTTCTCTTAAATTTGTCTCTTGGGCTGTTCTTATCTCTTCACCTCCTGAAGCAGCATCCTCCTCAAAGGAAGTGGGTTGCAGTGTCTTCAAGAAACCATTGGCTCAAGGAGCAGGAGACTGTGGGTCTCACCAGCATTGGGGTGTCCTGTGACCTGGCACCACAGGCTCCCTCTGTGCATATTCCATGCCTATTCCTTTGCATTGGTGTGGGTAAAAAGGGTGGAGAGGAAACTCAGTTATGAGCTTTCTAGGACTCGGACATTAATCATTTCCCACTTCTGAAGCTATGAATAAAATGCGCTGACATAAAGGAAGACAGGTTTTTTTTCTTTTTTTTTTTCTTTTTCCTTCTGGTAGTGCTAATAATAATGTTCTGGTTTGCTACAGGGCTGCTATTTATACACAATAATGTTTTGTAAATAGCAGTTTTCATCTGAGGATGTTAGTTGCATTTTTTTAGTAAACATTTTGGTTAACAACTTTACTGTATACTACCTCAGTATCCTTCTCTTTCAGAGGAGCAGAAGGCAATAAATGCAGAATTGGAGCTTGGTGGTGCTGCTGCATTCTGACCTGGGGAAAGGGGACTCTTCACTTTCTTCTTGTACTATCGATCTCTAAAGACTTAGATTTTTTTTTTTTTAAGGCTATTTCATTACTGACTAGGAGATATTAAGACATATAAGAATGAATACAACCTCAGCACCTCTCCCTCCTTCCTTCTTAAAAGAGAAGCTTACTGATATCAGGTAGTGTTTTATTCTTTCCGAACAGTTSTTTTCTTCTGTGCTTAGTTGCTGTTTGTCCATCTTCACAGCAATACTGCAAATCAAGGCCTGATTGGCCTCAGTAGGCAATCTGCAGGGCGATGGCTTTTTCCACAGTAGTTCAGTGTGTCGGGAAAGCCAGGGACCTGGGAAAGATTCTTGTGAAAGGGCAAACAGGGAGCAAGATAGACTGACCTGCAACCTGCCTCATGCCGATGGGCCAGTGGGCAGGGTCCCATTTTGCTGCAGAGTCCACATCTCTGCCGGACTGATGCTCTGAAACTGTTTTCTAAAAGTTTAATTGGAATCAAAAGTGTGATTGTTGTGTGACTGTTTCCTTGGGATGGTGAATTAATGGTGCTGGGAACCGTGCCACGTGTCACAGGGATTTGAAGCAGTTGCAAAGGTTTTCTTAAGATAAAAGCTAGACTGTGATTTTAGTGTGTGGATGAAAACGGAAGTGTTTTCAAAAAATAAAGGTGACTTTTAGGGTGGATCTAAGACAAAGTACCACTGGGTGAAATCTTCCCTTGCTTAGGATAGAGCTTTCTGAACAATCTAATCTTAAAGTCACAACCTTTCTCTTCTCTCGTCCCCATTTTTCTTTCTCTGCTCTCCTATAACTTCTCTAAATCAAACAGCTCCAAAACAAATGCAGAACGAGCTCCAAGCCATCAAAATATTAGGCTACTACCTAGCTCCCAAGGGAAAATTTTTAGGACTAAGTGTGGATTTTTATTCTCTCGCTGTCCCATTACCAGATGTGAGCAGTAGTCTCTCTTATTCAAACAAGTCAGCTTCAACTAAGAGGCTGACCAGCGACCCTGAATCTCAGCTATTAAACCTGGGAGAAATGGGTTTTGGTGTGAATAACATTGCCTTTGGCACACAAAAAGAGCAGCTTAAATGATGGAAGCATTCTGCCCTAAAGAGACACATCCTAGGAAGATGAATATGATACATTGCTACGAGTCAAAGCAGGAATTCCCAGGATACCTTAAATAATCAGTGTTGGCATGAGTGAGGGGTGGCTGGCGAAGCATGAGACAGCAGGGTAAAGCTGCAAAGCATCGTGCAGAGAAGCTGCCTCCCTCTGCTCTGCAATTGGCATTGAGCAGCTCTTTGGGAATCTCAGGACATCACTGGCTGCAGGAAAATATTTAGACTTTACTAAAATATATCTGTTAATTTTGTATTTGAAAAGAAAAACATTTTTAAAAAGCAATTGTATGTAAGAAGTCACAAACTTCAATATAGGCTGCAGCTTTTTAGAGGTCTTCTGATTTCAGTTTGTGGCTTTAGGTAAATAATTCTGATTGAAAACCATCCACACTGAAAGGATTAAGACACACTGGGAGGTTTCACTGGTTCACTCGGATCTTTCCATTTGTACTGACTTGGATGGTTTAAAGAGGAAATCTATCCTGTTTGTAAGGCAAAATGGAGAGTGCTGAGATGAAGCAGTTATATAAATCTCTGTCGTAAAGATGTTCTGAGGTTGTAAACTATCTGCTTGAATTTGTATGGGCTTGCACAGTAGTATTTGATCTGGTATGAGGTATTTCTTTACAGAATACCACCCTGAAACTAATGAAAAACTAAACTTTCTTCTTTGTCCCTGATTAATGAAACATGACTGCATCTCACCCTTACTCTTAAATGGCACTCTCAAAATCAAGAAATTTGTCAAGGAATCACAACATACCCAGCGAGGCAGCTGAGAGCATGCAGCAAGTTTGTAATGGAGGAATTTGCATAGGACTTGTCTTGACAAAAGCTTCGCAGGTGTCTCTGGATAAATTTTGCCATTTCTTAGGAAAGCCTTATTCTTCAGCTCAAGAAGCCCTAAAATGAGCCTGAAAGAATCGGTTGTGGTTGGTTTGTTCTGCTCCTTCCAGCAAAACAAAAGCTTAGCAATCCAGAAAGACATGAAAGACAATGAAATCCATAAAGACAATGAAAAACATTCATCAGGTAATGGAAAAGTAGCTGTGTTTAACAGTCCCTCCAGGCAAAGTGGACTTAGCAGATAACTTGTATCCTGTAGTAGCTTCAGCTCAGTAGTTAGGTGCCTTTTCACTCCAGGCTTTCTCCTACAAACCCCTTTCCTTTTGGAGGAAGACACACAAGGCTTTGTTTTGGTGAGTTTGCATATCACGCAAGAGGGTTTTATCCCTGTCTTTGTCAACAAATAAAGGTTTAAGAGCCACTCCGGGACAGTTTCAGGGATGTGGAAGATACCTGCGTGTGGTCAAAGTTTCTCCCCACTGGAAGAACAGACTTGCTGCATGACTGTCTTAGATGGCAACCATGGAGCATCTCTGAGTACCCACCAGGGTGGACATGTGATGCTGGTGGGGTTCATGGTGCCAGAGTTAGGAAGGAGCCTGGGGAAGCCCTTAGGTGACCGGAGCCACATGGCTCTCCATGTGTGGATGTGGAAGCATTGGAGCGTTGGGAGCCAGGTGGGAGGGCCCATGTTCTCCATCTGGCAAATAAAAGTTACCAGTACTGGAGCAGGGCCGCAGGCTCTTAATGTCTCAAGCAGTGGAGAGGCTTTATTTCTTGGGTCCTGGGCTTTCCACTGCTTTTCCAGCTTGTTCCAGCCTTTCCACCACTGATACTGATGTGCCAGGCATAGTCTCTCTGCTGCCCATAGTGACTTAGAGCAGTCATTTAGGAACAAGGTGTTAACAGGATCATCATCACCACTGTCACTCCTCTTCCTCAGGTATGGCTTCAGCAGATCCTTAGGTAGTAATTAAGGCTCCCTTCCTCATGCATTTGTTTTTCTGTGTCAATGCATTTTTCCACCCTTTTGGTCTTGCTCATGCTTGGAGAATGAAACACGTCTCTGTTGCTCGGGGTGTGAGTTGTGCTGTGTTTGGGTGTGTTTCCAGAGCTCCGTTCCCTGCTTTTCAACCTGCACTTGGAGGGCTCTGAATAAATGTTCAATTCAGGAAACGACTTAACTGTGACAAAGCCAAGAAAACATGTGGAAGAACACATTTCTCAGTAAAACTGTGTTGCTTGGCTGCAGAGCAGTGCATACTTTTCAATAATATTTAATAAAAATAAAAACCTCTTTGAAAGTTTGTAAACTTTGTGGATACGGTAGCAGAGCATGGTATTTCAGTCGATGGCCACTAGCAGAGCTGTCAATGTCTTCAGGGGTCAACTAAGCACCTAACTGCTTCTAGTTAGTTTTACGTGAGCTAAGCCTCCCAAGAAAGCACTAAAGCTCAACTTGAGCTTGTTTTTACAGGGTTAAACTTCTTCCTTAGGCATGTCAGGTCAGCAAAAACAACAAAAAAAGCTCATGTCAGCATGGAAGACTATATGCAAAGAGTGTAAGGGGATATTAGTGGTAAGTGATAAAGCTGTGAGCTCAGCAAAGTGTATTAGCATGTTATGTTCACATATTAATAGGCTAAATAATATATCTCTGTGTGCCTGTGTGTTTATATATACACACACACGTGTGTACATAAAAACAAATACGTGCATGCATTAAGTGATGCAGTGCTGCTTCACCTTACCTAAAAGGTACTGTAGCTCAACCACAAGTCTTGAGCTTGTTACAGAAAGGAGTAGATTAGGTTTGGGTGTTGCTGACTGAAGAGCTCTTATGGGCAGAGAAGACTCTTATCAGTGGCGATGGCAGAAGCTTGAAAAGCAAAGGCCAGTGACTTCTTGTGCCATCTGCTGCTTTTATGTTAGAGAGACACAAATATATCTGAAAAAAGAGCTGCCAATGGTCAGAGCTGCTAGGATAGGAAGAAATAACAGAGGCCCTGTAATGGGAATAGAGGAAAAGAGGGGCATTTATTTTGCAGCTCATGTGTGAGAGGAAAGGGGAAAACAGTTCTACCTTCTCTAGCTGAAAGGAGATAAAACATATGTGCTTAGAAAGAGACCATCTGTCAAACTGAAGGGGACCTGAGCAATCTGTTCCTGAAGGGATCACACATGGAGTGATGTGAAGGGGACCTCTCCAATTTTATATGAACAAGCTATACTTACCTATATGCATCTGACAGGCTACTGATGGGGGGCGGGGGGGAAAGCTATTTTTCAATGGTCAGCTGCTTTGAAATCTCTGTCTCTGCCAACACTGTACAGCTGGGAACAGATCTAAGTCTTGTGCAATTCCTTCCCCCCAGGTATTGATTACAAGACTACAACTATACTTCTGGATGGCCGACGAATCAAGCTACAGCTCTGGTGAGCGTGTTTCATCTTGCCTCATAAATTATATTTCAGAGACACAGGGTAGGCACCTCTTTGGGAAGGAATCCTGCTTTGTAGGASAAAGACGTAGGCAAATGAGGAAGAACGAACCAGGTAGCTAGTGCTCTCATTTTAAATGGGGGACCCTAGAGATTCCTTAAGTGCAACGCATAATAAATGCAGAATGAAGGCACAAAAGACTGCAGGTTACTTAGCTATACCTATACTGGTAACAAGGACCATGAAATTGCTTTTAAAAACACATAGTATTTGTGTAGCAGCAGTTCCCAGTTTACTAATAATGGTGGTCAGCCTGACAAAAGTATCACAATGCAAGAATTTAAATTCAAAAAAGCAGTGTTGTTACTCATAATGGTTTAAAATTATCTATTTTAATTGATATTCAGTCCAATGTGATTTGATTATATTAAAAAAGAAAATGTAGAGAATGATTAAGCATTTTGCAACAAAGTGATACAACTTGAAAGATGCAGGAATGTTGTTGTCTCTTAAATAGGTTGGGTTTTGTCTTCCCTAAACTCAGGGCCCCAAAGCAGAGGGAGAATAACGTTGGTGCAGGATGGGAAGGAGAGGGGATGTGGATCGGGGAACCAGAATCCAGATGAGGTAGCAGGGCAGGGTCTAGGAACAGACAGTGTTCAGATAGGGCAGCAAACTGGAGGTGAGCATGAATTGTTATTTGGATTATGCCTTTGTATGTTTTTTTTCACTATTAAAAAGTGTGGACTGTTTACTTTGGATTTGACTTAAATGTTCATTCTTTGGTGCATTTCTGATTGAAACATCTTTAAGTACTGGTGTTAAATGCTTGTATTTTGCCAAAACTAAGTTGTTTTAAATTTAGTCTTCATTGATTGATTTTGCTTTTATGATTTTCAAAATAGTGCTTCTAAAATTAGCATATAAGCTAGGATAACAGCACTTTGCCATGTGGCATCTCAATTACTTGATATTTTGGTCAACTTTTTTTTCTTCTTCTGCCTTCCACAATATAGCTTAATAAAAATACCACACAAAGCTTATCTGAGAAGCAGCCAGGAAGGAGATGTTTTAATGCCTTTTTTTKTGTGTGTGTGTATGTGTGAAGGGAAAGGATTTTTTTGAACTTCTCAGAATTAACAGATTGGAAATGTTTCTACAGTTGACCATATACGGAAATATGTGCCCTGCAGCTGACTGTCTGTCATATGCCTGAGTCTACGGGGCTCTCTTTCTTGTATTCTTCATCATAAATTTGTTCCTGAACATTGTGCAGCATGAATTTTGGTGCACCATTTTCTAAATATCTGTGCTGTTTGTTTCTCTGTAAGAAAGGCTTCTTCATATGAGGCTCATGATAAACTTTTAATGCTGTAATAAGGAATTCATTATTTTTCCATTAGTTTCCTTGGTGACAGCTGTTGTTTCCTTCCCTTGTTCTGCTGTGAAAGCAGAATCTCTCTCTGAGCTGAATATTCTGCCAAGTATAGTGGCATACATATACTTGACTAATGACCTTTATTCTCCCAGGACAAGATTATGAAGCTCTTGTTCTCTTATCATGAGAAACGTGAGAATCGTAGAGGGGAAGAGCAGAACGCTGGGGTGGGGAGAGGGAACTGCTGCAGCAAGAAGAGCTCTTGCACCCTGGGGGCAGTTACTGCATGACTAAGGGAAGAAAGGATATAGACCAAAAGAGATGGGATGATCAAGTTGAACTCTTAGCATAGGCTGATGCCTTCTTTTAAAAAATATGTATAATTTATTTCATTTAGGGATGCATCAGGGCAGGGGAGATTCTGCACCATATTTCGGTCTTATTCAAGAGGTGCTCAGGTAAGGAAACTACCACTTTCTCAGTGATGAGTAATTGATGAGTAATGGTTGGATGAATGAAAAGAGCGAACTCTCGTGAGGGCTTCTACAGTTTGCTCTCTTTTAATGTGCATACAGTTCGGAAGATAACATATGCAGAATTGTAAATAACAATGGAGGAGATAGAAGTTGAACCACAGTGAAATACAGTGACATGTTCTTATGCCTTCTTGTTGGTTACTTCAGTAACTTAAGCTTACTGTCTTAAACTGATCTTGGAAATAYGCTAATTTTGCTTTTAAAAATCTTGTCTGCCAAGTAAGATAAATTGACAACCTAATGCCGTCAAGACAAATAGGAAAAATAAAAATCTAGCCTAAATGTAACAAAGTGTAATGACTTGTAATGAGGTGACTTAAAAAAAAAACCAAAAAAAAAGAAGAAAAAAGCCAGAAAATAATGCATGCCTTGAGTTATAGCAATACTTAAGTTTTGATGAGTTGCTTCTCTTATGTCCCAGGACTGCACAGAGCTACTGACTGCAACCCAGAATTTGTATTTGCTTTGACATGTGATGGGTGTGTCACCAACCACACCTGCCAACTGTAAAAACAAATATTTATCCATGTGTTAGCACCCAACATAAAACTGGGGTTTCTGTCCCTTACCCGACTAGGAGACAGGGTTTAGTTTGACAGGGTGTTGAGCTGCTGCTCCATTGAGGAACTGCTCAGTATTTTACAGGATTATTTTGGAATTGGAGAATTTAAAGGTATTATTCTGTGTTAAACTCTTTTTTTTTTTCTTTTAATATAGGGTGTAATACTAGTGTATGACATTACAAATCGTTGGTCGTTTGATGGCATTGATCGATGGATAAAAGAAATAGATGAGGTAAGGTGCAGTCCCCAAGCACCACTAGCCTGTACCAGCTGACTGTGACCGAATGCTAATAGTATTTTTACTGTTTCTCCTGGCATTTTCACACAGTGCTTACTACAGAGGTATCCAAGATGCCAAGCTTACAATTTTGTTTCTATGTTTATGCTTTTAGAAAGTTGGAAGCGTACCAGCTGAAGTGTCTGGTTTCTAAAGGTGTTAACAGAAAGCATATGGAGGGCAAAAATTTCAAGTTGCAGTCCCACTCTTGGTATAGATCTGCTACATCATCTGTGCAAGTCACTTCACTGTGAGGAAGGAATGTTTTTAAATGAGAGAATCTTTGAATAATTTAGGATGGAAGAGACCTCCAGACATCATCTGGTCCAACCTCCCACTCAGTCTTCTATCTCAAAAAAAACTTTGTTTGTTTTAATTGAGGAAAGTGGGGGCTGGATTTTTATTTTTTTTCTTGCTGTTGTTGCTTCTTTTATTCCTCTCTTTCTTTCTTTGCTCAGCATGCTCCGGGTGTACCAAAAATCCTGGTTGGAAATCGCCTTCACTTAGCCTTCAAGCGCCAAGTGTCTACCGAACAAGCACAAGTGTATGCTGAGCGTCTGGGCATGACTTTTTTTGAAGTCAGCCCTCTTTGTAATTTCAATATTACGGAGTCCTTTACTGAGCTTGCAAGAATAGTATTGATGAGACATGGAATGGACAGGCTCTGGAGGCCGAACAAGGGTAAGGAAAGAACAGTGCACAATTACCCGTGCTGCTGTCTGCGTGGGATGTATTAAAATACACATTTTCAAATGCTTAATTTTAAAGTAGAAGACACACAGGTATCCAAAAGCTGTATCAGCTTATTTTTGGGTTAAGTGGTGTGCTGATGTTTTTTCAAGGTGAAAAGAACATGAAAAGAATGAGGTTTGCTTTAGCATTTAGGAAACAAGGCAAGAGTAAAGAATACAAAACGGTGTAGAGAAGGTGCCTGAATAGGATTGTGAGACAAGATGGATAGAAGTACAGGGTCAGTGAAACTGAAAGCCAGTGAAAACCAAAATAAACATTTTCCACATAGGAGAAAATATCTTGGGGAGCTCATTGCCAGGTATGACTGAGGCCAAGCTGAGGCCACTGAGAAAGGATTAGATAGCTGTATGCCTGTGTGGGCCTTGAAATATAATTTTTTTTTAAAGCTTCCTTTATTGTGAACATGATAGTCTAAAGATAAAATACAACACCGGAAATGTTTAAATTTAGTTCTAGCCATGGCTTATGTTTCATAAATAAAAGTTCTGGTAATTATTTTATATTACTTGACTGTGACTCCTGTACAACTTGCTTTCTAAACAGAAAATATACAAATGCAGGAACCGTGTTATCTCTGGTTGTAGGGAATCAAAAATTAACAAAAACAACTTTCCTAAAGCTTAATTCTGACTCGTGAAAGAATTCTGACAGAAATAGGAAAGTGAAACAYTTTTTTTTTTTTATAATATATAATGTGGGAAAAGCYGCAGGAGGAGAAATAAGGATTCTCCCTAGGAGAATAAAGTGCAGGCAGAGTGCTGGCTATGCTGCCACCAGGTGGGTGACAAAAGCACACTGTTACAATGCAAGTTTTATGTCTGTTTTTAAGTACTGAGTCTGCAAGACCTTTGTTGCCGTGCCATAGTTTCCTGCACCCCTGTGCATCTTGTTGACAAGCTTCCTCTCCCTGTTGCCTTACGGAGCCATCTCAAATCCTTCTCCATGGCCAACGGCCTTAATGCCAGGATGATGCATGGACGCTCATACTCGCTCACATCCAACATCAGTAAAAGGAACAGCTTAAAGAAAGCTAAAATTATCCGTCCACCACAGAGCCCACCAAAAAACTGTACAAGAAACAGCTGTAAAATTTCCTGAACCCATTGTGGAAAAAGAAACCTGGATGGGATCCCCACACATGGCATGTGAAGCCCAAGGACTCYGTGTTCAATAGTTGAGCATGTTCTCTGTGTGTATCAAATTGCATAGAAAAAAATAAGGAAAATCTGATTTCAGAGCTGCTCGCTAAAGTAATGCTGCTTCAGGATGAATGGCATGTTAAGTGCGACTGAAAGGATGTGATGTTTTGCTGTTGGATTTTCATATTGTATTAGTTTTTGATGTGCACGATGCCATTGTTTTTACTAGTTGATGTGTTTTWAAATAGGAAATAATATACTTATTTTGAGTTCTTTACATGAAATCTAGAAAGTGACTTACTGTGTATATAAACCCCTATGTATTTACAAACTATTAAAAAAAAAAGTGGTTGGTTTGCATATGCAGGCAGAGGTTTTTAAATGCAGTGTATTGTATACATTGTAAATTCTACAAATAGTGTGAAAATTTCAGTAATGTTGCAGTTCAGCATTTGGACTTTTTGTGAAGCTTCYTTGACAACCTCGAAGCACTAATTTAACTAAGCTAAAAATGTTTATATAACTGTTATGCACATATACAACTAGGTTTTGTCTGATTAGTGTATGAAATAGATTTGATAAAGCTTTTGGTATGTTATTTAATACTTTGGGGGATTCATTTGTGGTTTATATACATATTTTTCTGTAAAAAAAAAAAATCTACATTTTTATACTACTCTGTGAGAAAGTTCTAGGAAGAATATGCCAAAGACACTGTGGTAAAAGGAATGTGACTTTAAAGAGCTACTTTATAAGAAAGAGCACTATTTAAAAAAGAAATAAATGTTTCTGGAAAATAAATGCTATTGTTCTTTCTTTAACTGGGAAGGTTGCCTTTATCTTCCTTCAGAAGCATTTTGAAGAATACTATAGCTGAAGTCAGCAGCAGGGAAATAAAGCCCTCATGCTTATAAATCACCTTGTTGCTCAATTACAACATCTGTGTTCAAGGCTGATCAGATGGATCACTCATCCTAAGTTCAATTAAGTCCTCTGTTTATGAAGGGCGAGACTTACCCTCTGTAGAAACAACTGCACTTGATTCCAGCGTTTTCTAGGCACTTCTACTAGTRTGAGATGCATTTCTCTATTATTCCTCCTGGATCAGCACAGACCTCCATGGCATGCGGATGCTAGTAGGGAAAATCCTAGGCCAGTAAAATACCAAAGAGCACTTTGTCTGAAAGAGCAGCACAAAGAAAAAAAAGTGATTCATAACGAGTCTTCTCATTAATTAAAGACTGGATGGCAGAAAAAAAAAAAAAAAAAAAAAAAGTGCAAGGAAAGGAAAAATTTTTGATTGTGCCCCGTCAGTTCTATATATCCCCTTTTGTGACTGCTAAAAGACCCTTTATTCTTTTTAGTAGCTTCTAGTTAAAGCAGGTGAGTAATTTGGACTTACTCCACTTTAAACTACTTCAACTTGTTATTAAGGTAGTTTAGATATTTACAGATGGTAGCTACTATGGTTCTAAACTTTCATAGCACCCAAATACTGAAATGAATGTGGCTTTTAAGCTGCCACTTTTGCAATAAGGGGAGGGAAGCGGCTCTCAGTATCCTGACTTGGTAGATCTTTTGAGCACATTTGCAGCGTTGTACGTAAAGTGCCGTTAGTTATACTCATGTTGCAGGTAGGGGGGAAGTTAGGTCAGTGAAAATTACCATTAAACGTAAAATCCACCGGCCGCAGGGCCCGCTCCGCGCTTCGTCCGCTCGCCCCCGCCTCACGAACCGCGGGCGAGGCTGACGCACGCGCGGGAGGGGCGGCTCGATCGCTCGGCGCTCCTCGGCCTGGCGGGTGGATGGTGTCTATGCTCGGCGGCGCGGCCTGGCCGGGTCGGAAGCAGTCGCCGGCTCGTCCGCCGTAGCTCGGCTCCGCTCGGTTCCGTTCGGCTCGGCGCCGTTCGGCTGAGGCGGGCGGGCGCCGCCATGGTGTAAAGGGCCACGGGTAGAGGCGGAGCGGCGTTGGAGCCATGAACCTGCTCCCGGCCAACCCGCACGGCAACGGGCTGCTCTATGCCGGCTTCAACCAGGACCACGGTGAGGTGGCGGGGCTGGGCCCAGGGGTTGGGGTTGCCGCGCAAACGTCCGCAACGGTCGTAACGGCCGCAGCGGCCTGCAGTGGGGCTGGACTGGGCCTTCCGCGCCCGGGACTCCCTGCGGCCTGTGCTGTGGGAGCCGCCGCGGCCGCGGCCTCTCGCCGAGCCGGGGGCGGAGGGGCGCGGAGCGGCGGCGCCGCTGTGGGGCAGCCGCGGCCTCCGGCGGCGCTGGGGCCGCCCTATTGGCCCCTCCGCAGAGCGGGGACGGATTGCGGCCGCCGTCTGAACCGGCACCCCAAGTCTGCTCGCTGAAATTTGGGATTCTTCCCAAAAGCCTCGTGCTGTTGGGTGAGGAGGCCATGGGGTCTCTGCTCACAGGGTTGGCTCTTCTGCAACTTCATTACTAGGAGGAAAAAAAAAAAAAACTCAAAAACTTGCAGAATGTGCCCTTCTTGGTAAATACTTTGCATTTAGAACCAGTGCTGTAGATTTTTTTTTTCCCTGCCTGATTTGCATCCCTCAAGGATAGTTAAGACTGCTAACCACACAGGCAGGCAGAGACAGAGTGCTAGTGCCTGGGCAAGGTAAAAACTTCCTAGGTCTGCTCCTTTTATATATATATATATATATATATGTAGTTATATATGTAGTTATATATATATATACACACACACACACACATTTTTTTCTTTGTGAGAGAGGGGTTGCACGTGCCTCACTTTACCATTTTTATGTACAAATAGCACTAACCTTATTCATGAGTGCTATTTTGTGGACCAGGCAGAGAAGGCCATCATTTTGCAATGCACTTTTGTCTTGCCCAATAATGTGCTTGCCCAAGATCGTCTTGCAGATTCTGACAATGCAGATGGTAGCTCATTTATATGTTACTACCACACCAGGATAACTCAAAAGCCATGTGGAAATGGGAGTTATTCTGCGGCTCTGTCTGAGCATTGAAGCATCTCTGGTGCTGTTTTGTCAGCAGTAAATCGAACCCCTAATGAAGGAGCTTCCTGTTAGCACTGCGCAGTGATCCCACTGACTTGTAAATGATATAATGGACTGGTGCCTTCAGCAGCCCTCTTCAGCAGCACTTGTTTTCACCTCACATTTGCATCAGAGATGACAAACAGATTTGCAGGAATGTGCTTCAGTCTTTGTCTTCAAGTGGCCACAAGGAAGCTGTAGTAATTGATACCAGCCCTGCAGTAGTGCTGGGTTATAAAGAGGGCTACATAAGATTGTAGGTTTTTCCTCTCCTGCAAACTACCTTAAGAACCTGGTTTTTTAGTGTGAAAAGCTTGATATTTGTTGGAAAGAATTCCTTAATGTCTGTAGCAGAAAACATAAATTCAATCTTTATATTGATGTGCAGAATACAAAGTACATTGAAGAATTGATTTCTTTGAGCTCTGCATGCTCTCTGGTCTGAGCTTACTTCTAAAAGTAAGCGATCACCAATAGGTTGTTTGGTTTTTCTTTGCAAGCCCCAGCATTTCCCATTTAGAACTGATGAATTTTAGTTAGTAGGTCACCTTAATATGGATTCAGACCCTTTTTAAAATGTTCAAGAAAAGATAATTTAGTTGCCCAAAGAAGAGTAGACTGGAGGAAAGGCTCACTTCTTCCATGTTGCTCCTACCAAAATTAGATATATGAGTCATTTGAGTGCTGAAGTTTAATAGTGTGGGTGTCTGCCTATATTGTCACAATAACCTAATTTCTCAGTAATTTGAGGCCAGCCAATCCCGTGATGATGGGATGATGGGAGGAATGATCTAATAGGTCTTTTCCATCCTTAGCTGCCATGACTGACAAGTGATAAAACTGGCATCTGCAGTTTTTCTGAAACATACTTCCCTTATTCTGGTTTGAGTAATACTGTATTTTTATGCTAGGTACCCATGCCACTTCTCTAAAAGTGATGGTCCCCACTGCAAAATGTTCTCAGAACATTCTGATTTGCTGTTCCCAGTTTCCAGTTGCTCTGCTCCTGATTTCATGTACCCCTCTGGTACTCTGAGAGACCCTAAAGCCAAAGGTGCTTCATAGACATGAACAGACAAAATATCGTGTTAAACTATCATGCCAGCATGTATACATAAATCATTAAGAAGTTTCTCCTCTGTCATTGCTGTGCCCTGCAGCTGGCCTAACAATGGAGATGTAGATTTGTTTTGGTGTGGAGGCCCTTGGTCTGGCTACTCGATTTTGTTTATTGGACTGAAAGGCCTAGATCCAGGGCCCAGCAGATCAGGCTTTGAGTAGGACTTTACTCCTTCATATAAGTTTAGGCAGAACTTGCTGGTGCAGGACAGCTGAGCATGCTAGGAGCTGCTCCAGCTGGAGCAACTCCCTTGGGCATTAGTGGTGTTCTTCCTGGAGCTGTAGGTCCTAAAGCCTGAAAATTTCCTCCTCTTGTCGAGCAGGGCCTTTCAGCTTGTGGCCTATTTTAGGATAGGGATTAGTTTAGTGTCAACAGTGCTGTGTCATGTGGAGTATCCCCAGTACGTGAAATTTCCCCGGTTCTGGGGCGTTGTCTTCCTGCTGTTTGGCTTCTCTGTCCTGCTATCCAGTTTGTTGTCCAAGGCTGCTGTTAATGTGTGTGTGTAAAACAAGAGCGTTCTTGTGCTTCTTGTGCTTCCTGTTCACACTGAAGGGTGTGGGCACAGGTCTTGCAGGATCTTTTCCTTTGTGCTTGATCTTGGGGAATGGGAACCCTGGGGATACTTGCAGCTGTACTGCTCTGTGCTTGCAAGGTGCTGTTGGGTGAAGCAGAGTGTCTCTGCAGGGTAATTACTTGTTCAGTGATCTTATTCCAAAACCCATATTCTTACAAAAAGAATTTAAAATTGACTGTTAGTTTTAATCTTTTTCGCCTTTGAAACTGTGGCATTTTTAATAATCCAAATTAATACCCTTGTTGGTCTGTGCCCACATCTGGTTTATTACCTCTTTTTGTATTCCTTCTTGGGAATGCTGRTTCCAGTGTGTGTAGTGAGTTTCCTTCCTGATAGAAATTGTTGTGGTTTGTGAGGAAAAAGATGTCACCTATCTAATTGCTGCTTCTGACATCTTAAATTGCATCAAGATGAGAGCAGTGGAGATGTGTTGAACGTTGATCACTTTCTCCCTAGTGAGTGTATACTTCTTTTTTTTTTAAACTTTGTGTGCTTTTATTAAACTGGTAGGATGCCAACTACGCTCACTCAGTGTCCTGAGATTCACCAATATCTTTCTGTCCAGCATGCTTAGTGCCAAAGRCTTGTGTGCTGAACACAATTCCTGTGGCTTGAGCTTTCTTGCAGGGTTCTGACCCAGTCTGGTCTGCCGTAACCCAATCTGATCCACAAGAACCATCCCAGACCCCTGAGCTCTGAGCAAGTGGTTTGAATACCTTGTGTTAAGAGTGAAGGCATCCCTCACCTCCCTGCCCTGGGATATCTGGGTATCAGTTTTGGAAAAAGAGTGCATTTAGATACAACTCCTCTGGTTTTATTTGGGCTTAAGTGGTTGCAGTCATGGAAGCACAAAAGAATAGCAGCAGAATCTTTTGAATACTGTTGTGTTCCTGTGTGTCAAAAAACTTAAGAGCTTTTATGCTCTGCATATAAATGGTACAGCAACTAGTGCTCCAGCCACAGCAGCTTCTTTGGGCTTGTCGCTGTTCACGCTTCAAAGTGGCTTTGCTTTATGTTAGTAGATCTGTTCAAGAATTGGTGAGTAAAACAGCAAAAGGACAGGATTCAGTAGTTTAATAGATTCCACTAAAAAGGCATGTATGCTCTTCTGCCTGCTAAAGACACTTATAATCACACCCTGGTTTGCACTTAAATGATAGGCATCTAATTGGTGGCATCTAACACTGAGAGATTATTACTGGAACACTCTTAAAAGCTACTTTTAGGAGGCCCTCATGATTTGTACTTCATAGTCATGATCAAGCAATATATTGATATATCAAGAAAGGAGGGCTTTTCTTTCACAAAGATGATTGGACCAAGAAAGCTGAAACACAGGTTTCCTTCTCTGATACTGGATGACAGAGTACAGCTGGGTGTGAATCATTCTTTCCTTCCTTCCCTTGTCTCCTCACCTTTCTTGGAAAAAAACACCAGGAACTTTCAACTTGGAATTGAGGTGACTGGACAACTTCCCTAACAGGGTTTCACTAGCAAACCCTAACAAAGCCCGTAACTGCTCTTTGGATTAAATTCATCAAAGGAGTTACTGAGGAATGCTCTCATTGCCCTCTGTGTTACTTCTTGACTGTATCTTGCATGCCCATACACACATGTATATATATGTAAAACTATCTATAGTAATTATATGTTTCTTGCTGCAGGTTGCTTTGCATGTGGTATGGAGAATGGATTCCGAGTTTATAATGCAGATCCTCTCAAAGAAAAAGAGAAACAAGGTAAAATGCTTTCCAGTTATGGAAGATTACTGGTCTAAAAAGAGTATCTCTTATGTTAATGCACCCATCAGATGCTAATCATTTGCACAGGGTGGCAGATTATGAAGCTGTCAGACCTTATTATAGAGGCTAAATTGCATTAGCTATTGCTACTGAAATGTTTATAGTCCCGAATAAGAGAAAGTTGTCTGGTTAGTCACAGATGGGACAGGAGTTACTTGCTGCAGCCATGTGAGCTACTGTCAAGGGACATTGCAGTGGTTTTGTGCAGTAATCTGGAGGATCTAATACAACAGAACTGCCGTCTTTCTGGAGATCTACATGAATGTTTCTTGTATTTACTCAAAGTATTTGCTTGCAAGAGYCTTTTGAGTTCAGAACTTATTTGTGGTATGCTTAGGGAGTCTGGGAGGCTTTCAAGGTTATAAATCTACTGATATTCCTCAAGATAAATTGTAAGGAAGAGCTATATTAAGTTAACATGGGTTGAGGCTTGTGTATGTTTTTTGTTTAGGTTTTTTTGTTGCTTTAATTGGAAAGCCAGCTGAACTGAAACAAAATAAGGAAAAATTAAATCTAGCCATGTGGCTCTAATCCTAAATGTAGGAGGAAGGCTGCCATGCTAAGTTTCCCAGCCCTTTCAGCCTGTCTTTAGCAATATAGGCTGTGGCAATGAAACAGAAAGGAGACTTACCAGAGGCAAAAGCTATTTAAAATAGCAACTCCTAAGAAACCAAGGGCCTTTTTGCTTAAAAGGCTGTAAGAGATCAGTTTCCACTCAGACACTCAGGTTGACAAATCATTTTCTGCTCTTAATAGTAAATCTTGCTATGGGTAGCAACTATAATGGGTGATAAGCTGTTAAAAGGATCGAGTTCAGGTATGAAGACCTTTTGAATTCCTGGAATTCCCTTTCCCCTTGTGAAAGGTCAGGCTGTGTGGGGTGTGGAAGTGCACAGAGAACTCTTGTCTTTTATTTACCTATGAGAGCAGTCTCAGATCTGAGTTTTGTTATTTGATACTGAACAAATTCTTAATAATTATACCCTGGCTTGTGTCCCTTATACCAAGTTTCCCATGAAGTCCTGTTTGAACTCTGACTCTTTAGAGGCAGAACTACCAAAATGATGAGGTGTTTATTCTGATATGGATTCACAAATATTACATGTTCTTCAAGTCTCTCAAGTTATCCCTTATAATCTTGGTGGTAATACCTCATCATTGAAAAAGGTGGACTTGACAGTGTGGACAAGTTAATTCCCTCGTCAAAAAAGATACAGAAGGTACTTGCATCCCTGAAAGTCTAAATTAGAATTAAAAGCCCACAAAATTATTTAAGACTTAGTAACCTCTAATTTAATTGCAATTGAGTAGCCAGTGTCAAATCCTCTTGACTAGAGTCATGTTGTGCTCAAAGCRGCAGACACACATGCTTGTCGTGCTGGATTATTATCTGTGGTGATACATATCTAGATGGGACACCATCATTGATACTGTTCTATCTAAATGTGTTCATTCTGTAAGGAATCCTCCCCACTTTTTTGTTTGTTTGTTTGTCTTGTTTGAGTGGGATAGTAAGAGAAGTATTAGAAAAGAAATGGAGTTTAGGGAGGGATCTGGTGGAGAAAGGGACAGTGGCCAAAAACAGCTATTTGGGAATGGACTCTGCAGTCAAGTGKTGCTGAAGAAACCACTAGAGCTTGTATGAAATCCAAGGCTCTGCTCCTCCAGTATGAATGTCATTCTGGTCATGTATCTTCAGCATTGTATGGTCAAGTCCAAATATAGATTCCTTATCTGGAAATATTGCAGTGCTTCTTAATGTCTAACTAAATCTCTCCTTCCTCTTATTCTGGATATGCATGTCTAAATCTTTCCATTGTGGTTCTCCTCTTCACCTCCTCAGATGTTTTTGTATTTTTTCCCATCCTAGTTCCTGGCACTGGATCTCTTTTGTTTCCTTACAAAACTTCAACCTTCCCCCTTGCTTGGATAGAGTTACTAGTTTCCTCTCTTTCTTGCTGCAGCCTGACAGTATGTGGAGGAAGTGAACAATTCCTTAAAGGAGAGATTGTCTTTTGCCCCAGTCATGTCCATTGCAGGCCCCAGTCCTGGCATTTCATCCTCCTGCTTTGGTTCCCTCTCCCAAGCAGAACATGGGGCTTCCCTCTGAGTTACATGAGCAGAACCAAACCCCCAGCCAGGTGTGTYGAACAGACACACCCCCCAATTGATGCTTTGTCCTTCAATTTGCACCACAGCCCAGCACCTTAGCAGCAGCTGAAATTCTTCAGGCCACAGAACAGAGGAAACAGAAACACAACCCATTACCTCATGGTGTGATGGAGAGACCCCCTGTGCCAGCTGCTCAGCCAGCATCAGCGCTTCCCTGCAGCACATTCCATGTGAGCAGAGGCTCCTGGGTCCGGGCTCTGCTGCTTACCTGAGCAGCTGTGGGGCTTTTCCAGGGAACAGAACCAGAGGTTCTGTTGCACATAGGTGCATTTTTGCCATCTTTCCTCGATCCGCCAAGTCCGCAAAGACAAATACCCTTGGGGAAAAATAAAAAGTTTTTCCAGTGCATAACATTAACATTATGGAGCAATCTCAAAAGGAGATGTGAGAGGATCTTGTTGGGAAAAGAATTGAATTAACTTGGCAATCTTTCTAAATGCATTTGCAAAATCACTGTATCATAGAAATGAACAGGCTGCTGAGATGATATTGCAGTGKTTTTTTTAATCTATGTATTTCAAAGTGTACATAAATAATGTGTATATATAAGTAAGGTTTGTCCCAATTTTGCCACAATAGCAGTAGTGGTCTTCCATCTTCATGGCTGTGAAGAACAGAGCAGCAAGTTTGTTAAGAATCCTGATTTTGAAAAGCAGAAATGTCTCTGTAATTATGTGGTGCTGATGCAACAGATATTTCCCTGGTCTGTCCCCCCAGCTCTTAAGAGAACTCTCTTGTTTTGAAGACAGCCAGTATAGAAAAGGGGTCAGTCTTCATTCTTCTTGGGTACCTGAGATGTGCTTGATATATGCTTTTTTTTTTTTTTTTTTTTTTTTTTTAGATTTTTTTTTTTAAAAAAAAAAGGCATCTTAACAGTTTGGTACTTTTAAATAAAACACATTTCTTTTTCAGAATTTCTCGAAGGTGGTGTTGGCCACGTCGAGATGTTGTTCCGTTGCAACTACCTAGCGCTGGTAGGTGGAGGAAAAAAGCCGAAGTACCCCCCCAACAAAGGTACTGTCTTGAGTCTCCAGGAATAGATCTCGTGAGCAACTGCCTTGCTATTCTTTGTCAAACTTGCCAAAAGCTCTTCTCAACTAAAGGCTTTCAGCTGGGCCCTGGGTGTCTGTAGTTGGATGGAGGGATGTTGCAGCGGGTCTAATAAATGTGATGAAACCACTTGAGTAACTGGAGCTATCATGTGTTAATGGACAGCTTCCTGCAGTGACCAGTCTCTAAGAGCAAAACGCTCCACAGTGAAATCTGTACTTTTCACATCAGCTTTGCACAGAGAGTCTGGGGCTTGAGGTCTTGTGGRGGAGAAAGAAAAGAGGGCAGGCGTTTTAGGAAAAAATTGCTATTCTTTTWAAGCTGTTGCTTTATTCCTTTGATAGCCAACAATTATAACAACAACACCACCACCACAATAATTATCCATATAAATATATTTTAATATAACCCAACCTCAACCATTGTGTGATATTTTCAATTTAGGGTTCCTCAGCTCCTGCCTGCAAGAGTTGTAGCAGGAGAGGATGGGTTGATGTGTAGTAGCTAAATCACACTGGCTGGTAAAATAACATTCTGTAAATATTTAGGTGTGGGATGCACCCTTTAGGCTTCCCAGAAGTTGGAAATTATTATAACGAGCTATTGTTGCTGGCCGACACAATGCAATCTCTGCACTCTTTCAGTAATGATCTGGGATGACCTGAAGAAGAAGACTGTTATTGAGATTGAATTTTCTACAGAGGTCAAAGCCGTTAAACTGCGAAGGGATAGGTAGGTACAACAAACCTGCTCCAAACGTGTGGCTTGCCTTGTTKTATGCACTCTTCTTGCACACTTCCAGCAATTTGCAGAAAGAAAAAGACTCTGAACACTTATATCAGATTGCTCATGTTCTTTATCTAAAACAGGCTTTGAGTTAAGTACTAACAGATCACAGCTCAAGTATGCTGGTATCTGAAACCTTGGTGAAAATCCTGTGAGGCTTTTTAAGACCTCTACTAAGGGGAAACTGTTCTCATGTGGCTGCTGCTGATAGTGTTTTTCTGTATGTGGAGGGAATTCAGTGGATCTCTAGAGTAAGAACATGTGTCTGCAGCTGAGAGCAGCTAAAGTGTGTGTGGGGCTTGGGGATAGTTCTGGGGTCCTGGCTTTGAATAAGTACTTTGCAAGGCTCATAGCTGTCTGTTTTTTTAAAAAGCTGGGAGTCTGTAGAAGGGGAGAAATTTATCAGCAGAATATCTTTTGAAAGACTTTGTAGAGTTGAGTTAATGCATATGTCCCTGTTTTACCCCATTTTTGACTGCAAAGTCATAAAATCTTCTCTTTACTTTTCAGAATTGTAGTAGTTCTGGACTCGATGATTAAAGTTTTCACATTCACACACAACCCTCACCAGTTGCACGTCTTTGAAACTTGCTACAACCCTAAAGGTCAGTTGTATGGTTGGAGGGGCCTGGAAGATTTTATTCTGCTGTTGTGCTATTTATCTTCAGATTCTTGAATGTGTTTTATTTAGTAAGCCATTAAAATAGTTTACTTAGGGCATTATAGCCATGCTCTTGGAAATGATTCTGAAATGTAAGAATGATTATTAAAATGTAGTCACATTTGACACAGAAGAGCTTTTTGATGTACTCTTATAGGTTTAACATCTGTAAGAGCTATGTACACTTCTGTAAAGAGCCTGCAAACCTCACATATTTTGTGTTGAAAACTTAGTCATCAAGGGAAACACTGTCAAAGTGCAATGTTCCTCCTTTTTTTTTTTTTTTTTGTTTCTTATTTTTTGTTC